>JAOWBC010001486.1:22175096-22189089 GCA_028566105.1 Hypoplectrus providencianus
CGTCTGTTACGTTTTTTGGAGCTTCTTTTTCGCTCCGCCATTGAATCACACACACACACACACACACACACACACACTCAGAGAGAGAGAGAGAGAGAGAGCGAGAGAGAGCGCGTGCCACTACCACAGCTCACAGCTGCCTGAACGAGCCCTAACGAGCGCGTGCAATGGCTGCTGTTTGATGAACTGAAAGAAAAGATGAAATAATGTATAATTTTTTTTTTTAATCAAGCTAACGTTACCTTTACTTGTCTTTTGCAAAAGGGTAATCGTTACCTCAAAGCTCTGGATGAGCGCACTGTGCCTTTAAAATCAGCTGTTGTTGACGCCTTCACCGCAGAACTGCAGGAATCATGTTTGCCGCAGCAGCACAAATGTCGAGGACGCCGGGAGTGAGGTCATAGCCAGGGAAAACGTGAGTTTAAGCTTTAAATGTACATTTTTTGTTTGTTTCAAACTTGTTGATTCGCTAGAACCGTTATCATATATTTATGTTATGTGGCTAGCTTTAACTGTGCGTTTAAAAGCGTCACAAAAAAAGGCCAGAAACTGAACCAGCAGTAATGTCGTCCAAAAAGTTCCTTTTTGCTTAATTTTACTTTTTTCTTCTTTGTTTTGAAGACGAAGTTTTAGCCTGTATTTAATATTGCTGTTTGTAATATTGATAAACTTTTGTCTGTTTGATTGTTTTCAAAAGCATGGGAAACCTCCAACAAACCCTATTGTATTTCATTATAGACTCACTTTATAATTCAAGAGAAATATTGCATTTTTTACAGTCATGTTAGCCATGATCTAGTTATTTACTTGTATACTACTCAACATTAGCTTTAAAAATTCATTTAACAAGGTATAGCTTGTGAGAAATAAAACAGGCCCTCTGTCCCATTTCACATCAGTGTTGTTTGCAAAGCATATGAACATTTTACCGTCAAACCTGTTGTTCTACTTCTGATACTTGGCAGCTGATAATACTTCTGTAGCATTTTAAATGCATGCATCAGTACTTATATCTTCTTCAGATTCTTCTAATCTGACTAAATTCTGTTGAGTTTAAGTCTTAAAAACAGTGTTAGCAGATCTGGTGTTCAACCAGTTTTCCCACAGCTTCTCGTGGCTGCTGGTTCAGGTATCTATGTGCATTTTGCATGTTCATTTCCATAAGCAATGCCTACACTTGACTGTTAGTCTGCTGCATGAAAACTCTGAAAACTCAGTGGCAGGAGAGCGGCCTGTAGGGAGGCAGAGGTGAAGATGAAGTCCAGGGGAGCTCCTGACGGGGGCTACGGCTGGGTGGTGGTCACATCCGCCTTCTTCATCATGGGCCTCACTCTGGCCGTCCTCAAGAACTTTGGCCTCTTCTTCCTGGACATCCAGAGTCACTTTGGAGTCCTGACCAGCACCACCTCCTGGGTCACCTCCACCACAATCGCCATGTTTCACCTCGGAGGTAAAGCTTCTGTTTCCAGCTTTAAGTTGTTGTTAAGTGTTTTTTTTATAGTGTTGTATTTTCTTCTCAGCTCCAGTAGCCAGTGCGCTGACCTTACAGTTTTCTCAGAGAGTGGTCATCATCGTTGGAGGTCTGCTGTCTGCTGCAGGGATGTTGCTGGCGTCTCTGGACCTCAGTCTGCCCTGGCTCTACCTCACCTTGGGCATCCTGCAAGGTAGCACGCTCAAAACATGCACATTTTCTTTGTTACATTTCAATCAATCTTCTGCAGCTAAGGAGAAAATCTTTGCATGTGTATGATCAAGTAAGAACAACAGATACATGCCGGAAATGATTTAATGTAAAATCACCAAATACAGATCCACAATCAGAACAGTCCCTTTAAATAAACATTTTATCACCAACCCCCATCTTTTCCCCCTGTATATCAACACAAACTTCTTCATCCTTTCACCTTTTTTCTCTCATCACAGGAAGTGTTTTTCTGCTACATTCACCTCCTGGACTTTTGGTTTTAGTGTGATATATAAAAAACCAACAAACAGATTAAATCACCCACCCAATCAGACATCTGTTAGGTAATGTGATCATGGTGTTTTAATAATTAATGGAAAAGGCGTGCGACCTTTGGCTCAGGATGAGAGGTCACCAGCTGATACATGGGACACAAAAGAAAAAACCTTCTCTGGCTTTTAAATGATCTTTGTCTGGTCTTCTCTGAATAATTTCAACCCACCAAAGGGTACAAATGGATTAAGATATAATTTATTAGATGCATTTTACTATTTATCACCTTTTTAGATAAAAAGTGGCAGAAAAAGTATGTGAACTCTTTGAAATGTAATATGCTCCAAATAAATAATAAATGCCTCCAGCAGCAGATGGTGTAGTCTGTATCAGGATATTGTGGTTTCATTTTTGCAGCAGGAGCTGGAGTTTTATCCAATTTTGATGGCATCACCTACTGTATTGGGAATTTTGGCTTTAAGCTGACAAAGATCTTCAGTACTTTAACTGACAGAATAATTGTAGGGTTATTGGATAATGAAAACCATTAGTTGCAGCTCTAATTTATGTGTTTCTTGTTCCCAGCAAATTATTTTTCTCAAGAAATCAGATTTTCTAATCTTATATATCCATATGGAACAGAAATGCCTTGGTTGGTTGGTTTAAAGGTGACCACTTTGTTGCACCATCTAAAACTGTTTTTGTCTCAAGTTCAGCTTTTCATCTTCAAAAATGAACAATTATTCGACAAAATCATCTGAGTTTTGGTCAGTGAAGGAGTTTTCTCCCCAAAGAATCAGTTGGTAGATGATAATGAAATTTCTTTTTGTTTAATACTTATCACTCCTACAGTAAATGTCGGGGTAGATAATGGAGTAGAAAGAGTTTCTCCATGAAGGATCATAAATGGATAAAAAATGAATTATCAACTAAAGGTGTCTTAGCCGACTGAGCAGAGACCGGTCTTCCAAAAGCAAATGTGGCGGTTAAAAGTGTTCATCATGTGTTCCAGGAACGGGCATCTCCTTCTCGTGGGTCTCTGCCAACAGCATGGTGAGCCACTACTTTGTGCGGTGGCGACCGATCGCCTACGCCATCGCCAGCTCCGGGGAAAGCGTTTTCGCCGTCTTGTTCAGCCCGTTGTTCCAGTGGCTGATCGAGACGTACAGCTGGCAGGGGGCCTTGCTCATCATCGGAGGCCTGCAGCTCAACCTGTGTGTGTGTGGAGCTCTCATGAGGCCGCTGGAGGAGGTCCAGAGCCCGATGCAGGACACCAAAGACGACGATGCTGCTGCTCTGCCTCCGAGGAGGAAGGTTCTCTTCCAGTTCTCCCTGATGAGGAAACCTGAACTCCTCCTCTACATCCTGTTTGCCATCTTTGCGGCTGCAGGGTTTTTCATCCCGCCTCTCTTCCTCGTGCCCTTCGCACACAGTTCGGGGATGGATGAGTACTGGCCTGCCTCCATCCTCTCCGTCCTGGCCTCGGCAGACCTGGCGGGGCGGCTGCTGTGCGGGTGGCTCGCCAACATGAGGCTGGTGAGGAACCTGCAGCTGCTCACCATGGTGGTCACCCTGCTGGGCGTGGTGCTGCTGCTGCTGCCCATCAGCCACAACTACTGGGCCATCCTGGTGTTCACCTCGCTGTACGGTTTCCTGTTCGGCTGCACGGTGGCCATTCACGTCACCGCCATCGTGGACATTGTGACCCTGGAGGGATTCGACAGTGGGCTGGGCCTCTTCATGCTTTTCAGGAGCGTCGGCGGTTTCATCGGCCCACCGGTTGCAGGTGAGCAGTCTTTGTTTATGTTGCAGTCTGAACATGTAGCTCCAGGTGCAGGAGTTTTAGAGACATGAAAATAGCTGGAAACATACACAGAAGCATGTGTTGGCTTGTTGGCTTTCATCATTTAGGCACCTAAATGATGAATGCCACTATGCTTAGAAAGAGAATAATCAATAATTATGGTTATGCTAGACACAGACATTTTATTTAATGTTGCAGGCTTTTCAGACAATGCATGTATCAGTTGTTATTTAGAAATTTCAAAATAACATCTATAGATTAACGAACTATGGGGGAAATTCTATATTGGACATAAGAGGCAAAAACTATTAAAATTTGGTTATAAGTTTTAAAATTTTAAGTTATGTAAATGCTGAAGTAAAGTACATAAACCCCAAAAGAGTTATGCTTTTGTACAGCAGTTGTTGAGTAAATGTATCTTTGTTTTTCAATATATGACTGTGATGTAACAAAGTTTTTCAGTGCTGGTACTCGTGTTTCCCTCCTGGAGGAATGTCTGTCTGTCCATTTCCCGTTCGGCCCTGGTACACTGTGATCACCTGTTTCTTCTTCCGCTGTGTTAATCGGCAGGCTGGCTGGTGGACCAGACGAACAGCCACGGTGCAGCCTTCTACCTCTCCGGCCTCTGCCTCATTTCATCTGCAGTGTTTGTCGTCGTGGTCGACCATCTCGTCCAGAGGAGAAAAAAATCTGTGCAGGCTGAGATTCATCAGACCATCTTCCAGGACGAGTCAGAACCAGGAAAGGTCAAATGACACTCTTTTTATTTTATTTTATTATTTTTTTTACACAAAGTTTTCTTTTAAAAAACTCATTCAGTGTTTGCTGGGTGTTGGCTCCTCTAATTGTCCTCACTGTGAGAGTATTTTATGCCTGAAAGGCTTCTTACAGTTGTTTTTTTTTGTCTCTATGACAGTATTTTATGCCAGTTAAATCACCTTGTTAGGTATTTTTTAAATATATTTTGTATTTTACTGGGCAGCCAATTTTAAAAAAAGGTCTCAGCCAAAGTTCATAGTCCGTCATGCAAACAATATTTTTGTTCTGAGGAAGTCCTTTAAATTTCTCTCTCTCGACTCTGATCAAACCCTGCGTCCTCCATTAATGGATTTTTTGTTTGTTTTAAACTTTAACCCAGTGAGAAGCTTGGGCCTGTAGTTCCTGCACATGCATCTCCGTGGGTAAAACAAGAACAACACTCTTGCAGGCAGACATTCCCAACAGCACACAGAAATTGGATCCTGTACAGGCTGTGCAGTCTGTAGGAGCCCAGTGCCTTTTTACAGCGTTATGTAGTTAAAACAGACAGCAGAGGATTACAGCTGACACTAGTTACAATTTATAAAAGAAATGGCTGTTCAATTTCTATATTTTCACTTTTAGTAAATCCCATGTAAAGACAGAAAAAAACCCTAAAGATGAGTGAGGTCGGAGCAGGTGTGCGGGAATTACAGCGGCACAATTTGGCTGGTGGGATCCCATCTTAAGATGGTCTCTTGTAGCTGAGGACTATTTTAATTTCATGCACAGATTTGATTAGTTTGAATAAATATACAGCTGCAGACAGTATTTATGAGATTGATTAAATATAAACAATGATATACATGTTTTTGGAAAGTAGTGGAGCTTTATAGTACAGAGGGCTTGATACATGTCTGTTTGTTCTTTTTATGGGATTTATTGATTATTACTACTCCGACCCACAGCTCAAGTTTGACTCATTTATCAAGCAAAATCCTCTTTTTATACTCGTGTGGAGCTTCCACAGTCCAAATACATGCAGCTTCAGTTTAATATCTGACTCTGACTTGCCCATAGGAGTGAATGAGAACAGGAAAGGCCGTGAGTCTGTGTTCGCCCTGTGCCTTTCACCCAGTGTCAGCTGGGATTAGCTCCAGCCCCTCGTGACCCAGTTTCTGATAAGCGATGAAGCTGTGAACTAAAGCCTGTTGACTTCTGATCATTTCTCTGCAGGAATGAGGCCCGTTTATATTTTACTCTTACTTTCCTTGAAGCTTTAGCAGTGAGTGTGTTTGTGTGTGTGTGAGGCTGTAAGCTGCAGTGGGGAGCGTAGTAACTCCTCCGCTGTTACTACTCAGTAGTAAAAATTAAGACTTTTCTTAAAGTTTTTTAATTCTTGAAAGATGACTTTAAGTCCCAACATACACAGCCTGATGTACCTTTTAAAGCCGTTTCCTTCAGGAAATGGTTTCAATTGTTTTTTAGCCAAACGAATGAATTGTCATTCTGTACTTGTCTTTTTTGTGAGTTTTTAAAGATTTGTAATATGTAATATCTTTCAGTTCTTCTAACGTTTGAAAATGACATTGATGAAATTGACATTTTAAGAAATAAATCACTGCACTGGTTGCTTTAAACACAGGTATGTCTTTACCTCATTTTAATCTGTATCTTAACTTTTCCTAAGCTAATTTTGATCTCAGTGAGGAGCTGCACCCTGCAGCGTGACACTGACACCACGGTGATATTTGTGGTGGCGTGTAGGAAGCTGTGGCATGTGCTGTTTAAATTGTCAGGAGGTAAATGACTCTTATGTAACATTACACTTTCAGCCCTCACACTGAGGTTGACCCATCATGGAGAAATAATGCTTAAGATTTAAGCTTTAAGAGTTCTGCAGAAATAATTTGGAAAAAATTCATCATACCATAGTATGACTTTTTATTCCGATTATTGGACATCACATAGTTGTTTCTTTAAATATATCTTTAATATTGTTGTATCGTGCATCATAAATGTCCAAGTAAGGTGTACAATAGGCACTAAAATAAGTTTTTACAAAAAAATATTCAGTGTCAAGATTTAGTCAGCCATTTAGTTATTGTGTAGTCATGAAAATTATGGTCTTTGTTGACAATGTTCTACAAATTCAGCCTCAGCCATTAGCACAGCCTTCTCACAGGAGTGGCTAAATGGAGAAATTTGTCCAAAAGTTCAAATTGATTTAAATCAGGGAAGCAGATCTGATCTGTCAAAGGCCTTTTCATCTTTTGCGTTTGCTGTTGCCAGCAGTCACCACTGGGTGGCAGCGCTGCAGTTTGTAGTGCAGCTTCCTGTCTTCATACAAAACATGTAGACAATTAAAGACAAATACGTTTAATACAGTTCCTTTTGTTTCTACAGACAAACAGTTTTGATTAGAAAAATTAATTTAAAATTAAGATCAATCTACTTAGTCAACAAATGCCACAAAACATTTAAACATTTTCAGAAAACAGATGCATATTAACAAAACCCTACAATAAACTACCTCCTATGTTTCGTCATAGTGTTTGAAAAAAAAAAAAGGGAAAGTCAAGGCAACTATTTTACACAACAGAATTGAGGCACCGAGGGCATTTTTATGTAGAAGTTGGGAGTCTAAAAATTAACTGTTCTCAACTTAAAATACAGTGTTTCAGAGGTGTGTTGCAGAGCGGCCTCAGTGTCGAAGGGTGCACTTGTTTCAGTTGCACCTTTTGGTCCATTGGAAGAGTTCAAGAGGAGAAATCTCTGGGTGCAACCAGAGACGAAGCCCGGTCCCAATGTCCACCTCAGAGACTTTGACACTCGTTTGTAATCAGTCTGGGAGCTCAGATAACACGAAGCAGCTCAGATCAAGTGTTTTTTCACTCCCATGGAGAGCCTGGAAGGACTACTTTGTTTTCACCTAATTTGATTAAAAGTACTATAGTAAAAAGGACAATTATGATGTGAAAAAAGTGAGCAAAAGTCACTTAGTTTTATAAAAATTACATCTGAAAAATCAGCGTCACTCTTTGTTGCGCCCCTCTCGTGTGATTTCACCAAGCTGTGTTTAGAGCCGGTAAATCCTCCTGCTGTCACATTTCCACTGTGCGACTCTGTGCGTTAAAGTCTGTGAGGTTTCAGAGCTCAGGCTGGACATTGGGACTGGACCGTGGGAAGCATCTATGAGGAGGCTCGTTTCTCCTCATACGGAGACTCGTAAGACTCCATGGGTGGGCAGGTGCACACGAGGTGCTGGTCTCCGTAGATGTCGTCGATCCTGGAAATGCTCGGCCAGAATTTGGTTTCAGGCCTAATGTAGGGCTGAAGAGAGAGAGAGAAGAGGAGGATCAATATGAGAACAGATTAAAGTAGTTACTTTAATCGTAAAGACTAAACAAGACCCTTGAGGATCAGAATTTAAAGGAAAGTCTGGTTTTATGCAGGGCTGCACTGACTGATAGTTTTCATTATTAATAATTCTGTACTTATTTTCCACAAATTTCAAACATTTATCAGACGAAACTGTTTCTTAGAGCTCAAGATGGTGTCTTCATCTGTTTTGTTTTGATGGATCAACAGGCCAAAAGCCAAAGGAGTTATATTTATTAGTATAAAAATCAGACAGAAACAGCAAATCCTCACATCTAAAAATAACTGTAGTTAGAATTTTTGCTTGAAAAGCAAATCAAACTATTATTGAAATACTTGCTGATTCATTCTGTCAATTGACTTGTGTGTAATTAAACTTCAAACTTCTAAAATGTGAGAAGGGTTTGTTGCTCTTTTTTTCCCCAGATGTAAAAGGTAATTTTTGAAACCAAAATTCTTTTCTTTCATTAACTCCAAATAGCAGAACTGTCAAGCAGTTTCAGTAAAATGCTGCCTTTATAAGTTATACTTAAAGTGTGAAGCTTTGTAGCTTGAGTTCATTAGATTTGTTAGCATTTACCCTAATGTTAGAAAAATATTTTAACTGAAACCTAAAATCAGAAGAAAATCTTGTGACATAGCGACAGAAGAGGGAGCTCTTAAAAAAGAAAACTTTTGTAGTTCTCTGCAGAGATATTGAAGGAATGAAGGGTAATTCTTACTTCTGGCCACAAGAGGGCGATACAGAATATCATTTCTATCTTTAGCACTACAGAGAAGTTGGGCTGAGGCTCACCAGGGGGAAAGCAGCGTGCTCCCTGGAGTAGGGTCGGTCCCAGTTGGAGGATGAGATGCAGGCGAGAGAGTGAGGAGCCATCTGCAGACACACATCCAGAGTTTATACCAGCTGCAGCAAAGCATCGCTTCACCTCATGGAGGAGACAAATGAAGACAGCAGCGTACCTTGAGCGGGTTGATGCGAGAGTCCATCCGTCCCTCCTCGATGTCTGCGATCTCCTGTCGGATACCGAGCAGGGCGTCGCAGAACCGATCCATCTCAGCCTTGTCCTCCGACTCTGTGGGCTCGATCATGAGGGTACCGGCCACCGGCCACGACATGGTGGGGGCATGGAAACCTGCAAACGGCACACAAACAGAATAAATAAACCATCAGAAACAGATTCAGTTTAAAAGGTCTCAAGATAGGTTTTTATATTTTATGTCTAGAAAAAAAATCCTTTTTACTTTTGCTTTTAAGGATGGATGTAATGATAGATTGGGGCCTACCGTAATCTTGCAGCCTCTTGGCCACGTCCACAGCCTCAATGTTTGCTGTCTTCTTGAACGGCCTCACATCCAGAATGAACTCGTGGGCTACAAAACCTGTTCAAACCAAAACGAGAATGACATTAATACTGACTATATATATATATAAAATTATACTGTAAACACCTTTGCAGCCATACCTTTGGTGCCTCTGAAGAGCACCTTGTAGTGGCCCTCCAGCCTCTTGGCCATGTAGTTGGCGTTGAGGATGGCCACCTCTGTAGCGTGACGCAGCCCTTTGGATCCCATCATCTAAACACGGTAAACAGGAGTGCTGCTTATTTTCATTCATCAAATAAAGCACAAATATAATGTGCTTTAACAAGAAGATGTGTTACTTAAGGACACAGTCAATAAAAGGTCCTGACGACACTTTCACGCTACATCCAGCACAATCCTGACATTCTTTCTCAGCCAGTTACACAAAATACTCTTTGGTTCATGTGACTCTGACATGAAACTCACATGATAGCAAGGTGACTTTAACAACAACAACAGCTGTGTCACAACAGCTTGTGAAGAAATTAGGTTGAAAAGCCTGAAAATAGCAGTTTGAGTAAATAATTGTGTCAGCACTATCAAGGTGCCTAAACCAAAGACCTAAAAGATTCTTAAAACCTTTATCCTCACATTTAAAGTGTTATTGTAAGTGCATTTGCAAAAACTAAAGTGTGCAGTTAATAAGTACCCAAAACAATGAATGTATATTTTTAAAATAAAGAAAAAGTAATTGAAAACAACAGATTATGACAAACTTTGATGACTGTTTGTCTTCAGGATCTGTATAGTTATATCATTTCTATTTGTTTTTTTTGTTGGTTTTATTCTTTTACTAGTTGTGTGTAATTACACATTCAGACGGCCTTTCCCGCATCCAAACACTTCTCCACCCTCCTGCCAGTTTGTTTGTTTGTGTGTCCTTCATGCTCTCTGCTATCAAAGTTTGTCAAACATTTAATTCCTTCTTAATAAGATAACAGAGTCTCACTGATCATCTGTTCTGACCTTGATGTAAGCCCAGGAAATGGGCAGGATGGCGCTGGAGCCCCAGGGGGCGGCGCTGATGGTGCCCAGCGAGCTGCTGGTGTTCACTGAATGCATGGGAACCACCGGGTGGCTCGGCAGGAAGGGGGCGAGGTGGGCCTTCCTGATGAGGGCGACACGCGTCATTAGAAAAGATGAAATGTGAAACAAAAACGTGATGCTGGTTGATTGAGTTCACCTGCTTCTACAGAATAAACATGCAGGTGTGTGCATGAATCATCAACTGAATTAGGGACTGAATATTTAGCAAACAAGCGCTTTTCCACTTCATCAAGTGAATCACGACGTCATCGACTTACACGCCGATCGGCCCCATGCCAGGTCCTCCTCCACCGTGAGGAATGCAGAAGGTTTTGTGCAAGTTGAGGTGAGACACGTCGGAGCCGTAATCTCCAGGACGACACAAACCAACCTGGAAAACAGCGCAAGGACGGAAAGCTCACCTATTATTGTCATGCATTTAATACTTTTTAGGTAGATTGCTAATGAGGGCAACAACAAAGTGATCAAAATTTAGTAGAAATTTGTCAGAAACGTATTGAATGAAAATCTGGAGTAAGGAATCTTGATTTTAAATAACTTTAATCCAAACTCTTCAAGGAAAATGGAACAAAACAGTCTTTTTAACATTTAACATTTTAACTGCATTAGGGTGTTACTCAGTAAAGCTACAACCAAAATACACGTTTTTTTTATGTCAAATCTTAACCTTTGTATTAAGAATTTCAGATGTAGCATTTACATAACTAACATGAATATTAAAGGTCCATATCTGACACAACTCAAACCCTAAGAAAAAACTGAAAAGTCTTAAAATAGACTTATTTAAAGGATATTGAAATTATTCTCAATAACATTTGTCCATTTATTAAGAGTCTTGTGGTCTTTACATTGCAAACTCCCTTTAGTAGAAGAGAGGCAGGACCGGTTAGTCAGTCTGTGATGGGTGGAGGTGATATTGGTGTAAAACCATCATTTGCATATTATAGTGATCACAGTTTACCCACTGACAGCGTGATAACACACGTCTATGAATCTTAATCCTAATAGCTTTCAGTTTCTACCTGTAAAAGATCACTTGCTTTATGTCACACTACACTCCCCTCTCTGTTCCTGTTTTCTCTCCTTACCTGGGCGTTCATGTTGGCGCCGTCCAGGTACACCTGGCCTCCGTTTGTGTGAATGAGATCGCAAACCTCTCTGATCTGCTCTTCAAACACACCGAACGTGGAAGGGTAGGTAATCATCATGGCTGCCAGGCTCGCCTTGTGTTTATCCACCTGGAAGAGGGGGAGAAAATCAGGAGAAAACATCATTAATTAAAATCTAATATGGAGTTATTGCGACTCACTCTCTCTTAAACGAGGGACTCAAAGTTATAATTATTTACGATAAGACAGAAGGTCAGAGAAAAGAGGGAAACAGACATAATTTACGGATCACTTCTGTCATAGATGGATAAGATTTTCCCTTCAAATAGTTCAGACATTTTTCTGTTATGAGACCAGTTATTGACAAATGTTGTATGACCCATGTTGCTTTTTATAAAAATAAATCTTTCATGTTATTTCATAGTTGTTAAACACCCAAGTCACTTATATGGGTCAGGCTCCAAAAACACTGGATCCGACTGTTCAAGGAGAGACATGTCAGACTTCCTCATGCAGCATTACACAGCCGCTCTGATTGTTGTTTATTAAACCAGAGGAATGCCAACAGTCCAGCTCTCACCAGTGCTTTGAGGTGTGCCAGGTCGATGTTGCCGTCCTTGTCTACCTCCACCACCTGAACCTTCATGCCAGCCATCTGTGCGCTCGCAGGGTTGGTACCGTGGGCTGACTTTGGGATCAGACAGACCTGCAGGTGAAAGAAAAAATATTCATCCAGCAGGACAGAGATATGTGTGAGATGATCACTCGTTATCCAACAGCTAAACAGAGCATCCTCATGTTAGGGCTACGATAGGTGAACCTTATTACGATTCAACTCGTTGAGCAAGTTTGAATCTAACAATTCTGCTTTGTTCTGAAAGGAGACATAAAGACGTCAAGGACAGACAAACAGCAAGCCAACACTCACAACTGTCTGGCACTAATGTGTAACCTCTCTGCAGGTCACTAATTGATTTTATCCCTTATTAGGGTGACACTGCTGACATTTTGCAACTCACAAACATTGACAAATGACTGACTGGGAAAGCACTGCACCCCAGTGACTCGCAAAGTCTTAAAACCTCCAAATATGGAATCTTGAAAGCAGGTGGCCTATGGTGGGATCACAGCGTTTTCAGCCCCTGTGTTTGCACAAACGGTTGTTAGTTTGGACCTTGACTGTAACAAGAGATCAGGCCACTATCTAAGAAGTACGTTTGAGGGAGTCATTAAAAAACAAAGGCCAATTGACAGTACAGGAAAATCACTTTAGTCAGCCAGTCTTTAATCTGTGGAGCTGTCTTATCTGACCTTGTCTTGGAGACTGCCAATCAGCACGTCGGGATACTGAGGGAATTTCTAACCAGAATACGTGAAAGATGTTAATCTGATGTAAAAGTGACCTGTTGTAACCCAGGGACAATAAAACTGTCAGGGACTCGTGCTGATAGGGCTCCCACTCTGTCGCGTGTGTACTTCTGCTCTGTATTAACCTTCGTCAGCAGAATCAAAGAAACTACTGGCGATTTATCCTTCTTAGATATCAGCGCTGTTTGAATAGCAATTAAGTTAATGTTTTATTGCTTTTAGTAGCACATTAAACAGGAAGTTTTATTTGAAATAAAGGTTGTGTACCACCTGAGGCTTCATATGTCCGTATTTTGTCCTGAATATCAGGAGCATCTGGATTGCACGCTTCAGCTAGTTTAGTTTAGGCAATGCGTTTCGTTGTTTTCTTGCCAAGAGTTGACAGATGATTACATTGACAGCACGTTACATCTGTGGAAGGGACAGTTAGTTTAGCTTGGCATGATGACCAACTAGCCAGGCTGTTCAAAGGTAACGCAATCCGCCTTCAAACACACCCACAGCTCACCAAGTAACAAGTCAGTTTGATCTTCATGCCTTGCAATGATAAGCCAACTCTTTGCAAGAAAGAGTGTGAGTGCATTTTGCAAAATAATTGTTTAAAGTATATTTCTCTCTAAATGGCTGTGAAACAGTTTGTTAGTAGTGCAGTATTTTTTCAATTCATCTAATTTGGGAACAGAATCAATCATCAAGTGCTATTATATTTCTTATTCACTTCCATAACACTTCCTAATTCTCTCTGATGAACAGGAGCACACTTACACTTCTCGCATTCTCGCCCTTTGAGTTCAGGTAGGCTTTTATTGCAGCCAGGCCAGCGTATTCTCCCTGAGCACCACTGGAAGACAAGGCATACACACCATGGTCATGTACTACTCACACACACACACACACACACACATTAGCTTGGCACAGTTCAAAGGGCAGTCTACAGACATTACCAAAAGAGGATTGACAGATGGGATGTTAAGGCTATTAAGAAACTTGTTGTTGCTGATAACGTGGTGAGAGACGGCAGACGTGGTGTATGCTTTATAAACTGAAACCTAAAACATGAAGCTCCTAACACTTAACTTCTGGATACTGAGTTCAGTCTGTAACTAACTTCAGAGCCTCAGACACAAAGTGCTCACTTGTTGCCCTGTTTCCTTGTTTTTATATCCTCAGTCAGAGGAGTTCTGTTCACTTCTCAAGCTCAACACATTTGTAGATAACTAGATA
>JAOWBC010001486.1:22201115-22219952 GCA_028566105.1 Hypoplectrus providencianus
ATAGTTTTGGGTAAATAAACCACACATTTTGCTAGTTGTTTTTGTATGTTTGGAACCTGGTCCTATTATTCCTCATATATAGTAAATCCTTCTTGGGTCAGGATTTAATTAAAAGACTTAAATATGAAAACCAAAACACAGCTGACTGAAAATAACAGATCAGGCTATGGGAGTCTTGGTGAGGTATTTAAATCAAACATACAAAAAAAAAAAGAACAACCTGTGTTGCTAGGTGTTTGATTTTGCGAGAAAAAAAAAGCGTCTTTTGTTTTCTACAGTTGCTGAAATATGAATAAACAAAAAAGCTGTTAGAATGCACATTACTGATAAGCTAAACAAAAGGAATAAGTGTTCAGTATCAGTACTCTGTGATGGGTAAATAAAAGTGATCAGTTTAATGCCAACCACAGTTGGAATGGCAAAGACAGTCGTTCCAGGAAAAACAAGTATTTGATCTGTGTGATAGAACAATCTGCAGCAGATGAGCTGCTGTGTTGGTCAGACTCAGACATGGGTTTGATGAGGTGGTTGTGGGAGCGACATCAGTTTCTGATGCCCCAATGTTTTTCCCTCCCATTTGCATTTTTGTTTTATTTTCTGGCAAAGAGGGGATATCTGTCATTGACACACAGGTATGTAATTACTAATCCACTGATTTTTTATTAAATACTAAATTGCATTTTAGACGCAGTGTGTTGAGTAATTACCAGGCACTTTTACTACAGAAGCCAAAATAATGTCAAATAAGTTACATATTTCAGTAAAGACATATTTTAGTAGGTTCATAAAGTTTGATTTGAAAAATAAAAGTATGAAATTAAATAATCAAATTAATATTTTCACTTTTCTTTATAATAAAAAATAAATAAATATATATACATATATATATATATATATATATATATATAGAAAGTTACGGTTACAACCAGCAGCCTTTTTAAATTTTTGCAAATAAAAATGGCTAAACTAATTTCCATCTGCAGGTACCTGTTTGCTGCTGTTGGAGGATGCGTCCTGGCAGTCATGACGATGGGCATCTACAGCCTTATTTTGTTCACCTCCACCTTTGTCTTTATTCTACTCGTGTGCTCTGTGGATCCCAGTTGTGTCCACGCCTGGGTGTTTGGCATCCAGATGCTTTGGCAAACCTTCTGGCACCTGCTCATACAGCACAGGGAATACTACCTGCATGAGCATGTCAGCACCAGGTACTAATCTCCCTTTAACTCAGTTCTTCTTTAACTCAAAAGGGACTCCCAGTTACCAAATGGCAACTTTTCTACTTTCAGATTGTTTTTGGCTGTGTCCTCTCTGATGCTGCTCACTCAGAGGATCACCTCGCTGTCCATGGACCTCCAGGAGAAACGAGTTCTGCTTACAATTAACGAATCATCAAAAAGAAAGGCTTATGTGATTCTTCTCCCTCTTATCAGCTACATCCTGAATTTCACCACACTGCTCGGTGGGCCTTTGTGCTCCTACAGCCAATTTGTGTCCTTAATTGCAAGGATTAATCTCAACCCTCCCCCTAATCCCCTTGGTGTGGTCTTCGTTAAAATAATGCAGGTGCTATTGTTGGAGTGGGTGAGGTATTGTCTAGTGTATTTCCTGAAACTTTACTACAATCCCTTCAATTCTGTCATCCTCTATGGGGTGCTGTGGGTTTGGGGTCTAGCATTGGTATTAAGAATCCAATATTATTGTCACTGGAGGGTCAGTGAATGTCTAAATAACGCAGCTGGGTTTGGGTTTTGGGGGAATTCACCAGGAGACTCCACAGACTGGAGTGGGCTGTGTGATGGGGATTTCTGGACCATCGAAGCTTCGAGCCGCATGTCTGAGTTTGCTCGTCGATGGAACGCCACAACAACCTTATGGCTGCGTAGACTGGTTTATATGAGATGCAAACGTTTCCCGTTGTTTATGACTTTTAGTTTCTCGCTGTGGTGGCATGGTGGTCATTTAGGTCACTTTGTGGGATTTTTAACCTGGGCAGCAACAGTGAAAGCAGATTATTTAATACACAGGCACCTACATCCAAAACTGTCATCCACATGGAGGAAACTGTACACTTGTTTAGGCTGGATAAACACTCAGATGATTGTTTCTTGTGTCGTTATAGCTGTGGAATTTAGAGATTTTTCAGGCTTGAGACTTTTGTCTTTGACCTACATAGGTCTTTTTCCACTTTTTAATATAATTCTCTTTATTCTTATGACAATAAATATAGTTCACTAATATTATCACGTAAACACCCACCCATACTTACTGTATTTATTTGTGATATAAAGGGTACTCCAATATGACATGATTGTAAATTATCTGTCATTTCATTGTATGAATTAGCTTTTGTTTCTCTCATCATCATGGGTCTGCAATTGTGTTAAGGTATTTTACTTCTTCTTTTTTTTGTCATTGTTGTTAAATGTACATTTATTGAGGGCTGGAAAATTTTGGAAAATTATCAGTTTGATAATTATTTTTACTGGCACACCAGGTCATATGAGGCAGCAGCCTGTTGTTCCACACCTTAGAGCACCTTTCATCACATTGTTTAGGTTGTGAAACCTGAATATAGTATACCATATAATTAAGTGTGACTCCTCTCAAAAACAGCTGCATATAAAATAATATCATGGCGAGGTTAGTGTCCTTATGTGCCTTGCATGAAAAAAATGTGGTGTGCCAAAAGAAAACTGAAGGAAATAAGTGTTTCATAAAGACAGTTAAAATAAATACCCAGATATTTTTCTTAGCAGTTGGTGAAGAAAAATGTTACCACCACAAACATTGTAAGGTGGACATTGTTTGGCTGCTCCCTAGTGGTAAAACTTGCTAAATGCAGCTTTGAGATGCGAGATCATGTTACAGTTTCCCTAGTTTTGCAAGTTAATTGTATCTTAACGTGTGTAGTCACTAGAGGTCCTCATAGCAACACTTAAAGAAGTAATATACATTTGAATGTACCAGACTTGTTTTGATTAATAATTTAATCTTGATAATATCAATTGACAGTGCATTTTAAAAATGGGAAATATATCATAAATAAGTAATTTATGAACAAAGAAACGTATTCCTTGATTTTGTTGTGCTGGTTAAAATCACACAGCTTAAAGTAGGTTGTTTTCTTCTAGAACAGAAGAAGAGAACAAAATAAAAGTTTCTGTAAAGCACTGAAGTATATGATTTACAGTAAATGTGAAAAACTATTGGGTCTGCTCATGTCACTTATCTCTCTGCTTCCTCATTTTGCAGCAAAGTCTCTCTTCGTTCTTTCCACAAATTGCCGGCAACAATGCCCAAAAATAACAGCAGTCCAAGGTTTCTGTTAGAGACAAATTTCTTCCAGCAGTCCTCTGGTTTGTTAATATCCAGTGTGTATATCTAAACAGACAGGGAGGAAAATATCACATTTTAATGCCAGATTCTGAAAAAACTGAGATGTCTAAAATGTTAACAAAAAAGGAAATTTGAAAATACTTTGTGACATTTAATCAATTGAAAACTGTTTAAGGAAAATTAACTTTGTTTTCAAGGTGATCAAGTAAATAAACACTTTGAATTCTGAATTTAATACATTGTTATTTATCTTTTAAACAACATTCCAACCTTTTTTTAAAATCAGCGTAATAGCTACAGATCTGTTACTGACTTGAAAAGATAAATGTTCCCACATCCCAAATTCTCTCAGTCGAATATTATGTCACTGTGGAATGAAGCTGTACCATAATAATTAACCCTGTTGGCATTCAGATGACACTGTACGCCACCATGTTCCTAACCTGGTGTGTTAGGTGAATGGCCACTGTGGACAGGACAGCGTAGTAAGGGAGAGTCTGCTCAGCATTGACTCCAGCCACAACCAGTCCTGACATCATGGCCACCATGAAGCCACTCAGCCACGGTTTGGTTTGCTCCTGGAACTTCAGTGCAGTAGATTTGACTCCTACTTTCACATCATCTTCCTTATCCTAGTGATCAAAACCAAAACAGAGAAAGCCAAGTGTCAATCAAAATGATCTGACATTAAAATTTGTGTCATTAAAGGAATTCTCCCAAAGTTTCAATTTTTACACCAGTTATTAACTCCATGATAACTTGAATTACTGAAGAAAACCTTGCCTCCTTACATGCCGCTACAGGTCAATGGAGAATCCAAAAATGGAGATGATGAAGTAAGTTGGGTCAGCATTTGACAACAGCAAAACTCAAACAATTCATGCAGTGTTATTCACGTGACATGTGGTAAGTTGTATGGTTAGTATTTCCCAAACGTGCATTTTTGCTAAAGCCTTTTAAAATACCCTCACATAACCGGTCTCTGGTTTGCATAGGTGCACTACATGTCCAGACTCACAGGGTTGAGCAGCAGGGTTGTGCAAGCTTAATTTATAATTGAGTAACACACAGCAATCTGTTGTAAATAGAATTGTTTTAGCAAAAATATGTGTTTATGAAGTAGTGACTGAGTAAATCAGACTCTAATTGTGTGCGAGTTGGTAAACATAGGTTAGAGATATAGCTGTGTATGTGTGATATTTTATCTGTTTTTGAAGCACAATTATGTTGGCATGGGTAATCTCATTGTATTTAATATATTATTATAATAAAGCTTTCTATTCTAGTTTTGCTGATGTTTAATGCTTCACTTCAGCCAGGATTTTCTCTGTGTAGTTTTTTATTCCCACGGACAGGTCTCTTTGACTTGGAAATCAGTTACTCAACAAAAGATAGTTGTTTATCGGAAACACCAATTAGAACTGTGTACTTTACCTGATGTGCATATATTGTGTCATATATCAGCGTCCACATCACTCCTGAGAAATACAGAGGGAGGCATACGGACCAATCACAGTAGCCCTTGACAGCAGACCAGCCAAGCAGTGCTCCCCAGTTGAAAGTGAGGCCTAAACAGAGGAAATATGAGAGCAATTATTTCTTTGCTAAGGAATATATTAAGTCTAGCTGTCGGACATCCCATTACTTATTCATTACATACCCAACACAAACTGTGGCCAGTAAGTGATCCTCTTCATCAGCGGGTAGGAGACGACAAGAGATAATGAGGCAGCACCCAAGGCTATGCTGTGAAGAACATTGTGAAAACTGAGTTGAGCCATTACATATATAAACACCAAAATCCATAGCCATGCTTTGTGCAAAAATATATTTAAGGGCTAATCTGAAGCCTATGTGAGCACTTATCAACCAAAACATACAATCTGAACCTGATTTTTTGTCACTTAGTGATCTATGAATATAAATAGAACATTGAATACCTGTAATAGTTAAGACACAAGAGAACCCCAAGTGCCAGAGAAAGCTGTCCTCCCAAGAAGACTAGTGCCTGCATCCGAGAAATCTCTCCTGATGCAATGGGTCGAGTGGCTGTCCTAGACACCTGCACCCAAACATCATTACTTTCAACTAGCTAGCAGAGAAATAGGATAGAGGAAATTAGGAAGATATTGTACATTTATTTCAATATAGAGAGTAAAAATAGCAGAAAAAGACATTGCAAAGAAAATATAAAGTTGATTAAAAATGGAGCTGATAGGGCAAATCATAAAATAAAAGAGCTCAACAATGTGGGAGTTACAATAACTGAAACAAAAAGCACCCAATACTCTCTGTTAATATGTTAATTACTATAATAGTTTCACATACCTTTTTGTCAAAGTCTTTATCCCACATGTCATTGATGGTGCAGCCTGCTCCTCTCATCAGCAGAGCACCTGTGCCAAACAGCGTGAGCATGCCCAGATGTGGAAGGCATCCTGGGTCAGAAGCCAGAGCAATGCTCCATGTACATGGGAGGTAGAGCAGCCATGTTCCTACAATACACAGACGCACCAACACCTAAGTGTACTGAACGAAATATTATTAAAAAATTAAAAAAAATCAGAAAGTATTTCATTTGCAATAAAAATCATGATTTTTCAAAAATTCAAATATGATGGCAATGGGAAATTATGCACCTCTCGTTGAATTATTTTATTAACATAAACTTGCAGCTGTGATGAAAAATGAATCTACTAACCAATAGGTTTGTCAAGTCTCATCAATCGAAGGTATGGCTGGACAGGCGCTGGAGCTGAATTCACAATTGTAGCAGCTGATACACTGAATGATCTTCTCCAGTGTTGTTGGGCTTCATGTAGTCTGAGAAATGGGCGGCTAGCAGTCTGGCTGCAAAACACTCCTCTCAACAAACTGGAATCTGACTGGAGAAAAATATCTCTTGTCCTTCCAACTTCTGTGTGAAGAAAGACGTTGGACACAGAGTAAAGACAGGGGTAAGATGCTCCATGATGAATTCTCCTCAGGACATTCAGAGTTAACCGGCTGGTCAGTTTAGCTGGGAACATGTTGTTTCTCTTTGGTCAGACTGACATTCTCATGTTTTCCTCTGAATACGTCACCACCTGCACACACAAAATATACACACACAATAGTCTGTCAATGGCTTTTCACAAAAGAGGACTGATTTGCTGCAACAGGCAGTGCTTTTGTGCTGCATTGAATCAGCCACACAAAAACAGAGTGCTACAGTGCGACAAAACCGTTTCCCTCCTAGCTTTTAGTATATTTTTACTGCGACTTCAAGTTTTAGAACGGTCTGCCTGGTTGTTTCAGCTGTTACTTGTATTAAGCTAGCTTTACAGAGTAAAACCTCATACTGTCATTGGCATAAGCGAATTAGTTAAGTGGTAATGAGTGTTAGCAACAGACTAACTGTGCTGGTAGCTATAGCTTAAGGTAGCAAGTTAGCCGTTCCAGATTATTTGTATCGACATTAATTTATTTAACAAACCTTCAATGTATGTTAAAGTTGATGAAATGTAACTTTTGAAGGGGACGAGCCACAGCGCAGGTGGCTACTCTATCACTCACTGCTACACTACAGTTAAGCTCATTCCTGTTGTGGTCCGCCCGATTTGATTCCGGGGGAAACAAAGCCACCATGCGGAACCACTAGCAGCCGTCTTAGAGAACAAGAACATCCGTTGGTGGATATGATCCGGAAAATCTCAGTAAAAATGTCAATACAAAGCTGACACGACCATAGGGAAATATATCTAGCAACTTATTTTCAAGTTACCATTCCATAGTCCTTTCAGACATGTTGTCTTTAGTTCAATAACAGCACAAAAAAAGATACAAGCTGGGGCTATCGTCAACATGCAGCGGGCCACAATGACCTTCCTCCAAATTGAAGGGTTTATGCATCTGTTAATTCAACTTTATTTTAATATCCTATTGCTTATTAACAGTGCTGTCCATTTGCTAAGTTATTTCAAGGTACTACTGTTGGCGATTTAGTTTTAAAGCTAAATTAAAAAAGGGGAGAAAGCAAGCTGTTCTTAAGACTCTTGTGTGACCAAAAATGGATCATGACATTGCCAATTACTGGGCAAAAGCCTATAACAGAAATATGACATACTTTTTTTTATTTTATTTATTTTATTTATTTTATATTATTATTTTTATTTGAAGTTTGTCTGTTGCCACAAAGGTTTCTTTAGCTTAACCTGTGTTTGCTGTAATAATTCTCAAGTAACCAGTTATTATTATTATTATTATTATTAGTGTAATCATGGGATGTTAAAAAAAATACATTGTACCATTTGTGAAAACATTATTAGACTGTTAATTCATCAGGGTTTTTAAGCAAAGGTTAAAAAGTACCAAATCATCCGCAAAGCGAAACCTAATTACTTCCGGTACCAAAACAAAGTTTGATTTCACAATCAAAGCGTGTTTGCCAGATTAAATGATTTTTTTTCTATTCATAATGTTTCATTGATTCATACCAAAACATAGTTCCTATTATTAATTTAATATTTTTTGCAATAAAAAAAAAAAAAAAAAAAAAGTCCCTTCATATTTTAATTTAACTTTTTTTTTATTATTTTTTTTTTTTTGGATAATCCATCTTTTATCATCTATGACAGATAAATAAAGATCAGAAAGATCCAAAAAGAAATTTTAAGGAAAGGAATTACTACCACTGCTGTAATGTGTATAATTCTAACCATAAAATTTATAACAGCATTTAACATATAATATTTATTTGCCATGCCTATCTTTCTCTTCGTCTGACAGTCAAAACATCATATAATGAACATGATTGTCTAGCATTGTCAAATAATTTTGTAAATAAAAAATGGGAGGCACAGGACATAAACTAAGCTCTCGAGGCTATGTCTGCATTGACTCTGTCCTTTTTTTGGTGAACATCGCCTCGATCTACTTTTATTTTGAAGTTTAAGTTATTTTCGCCGGAAATAAAGTAAAATCCATAGATGTTTTGTTGTTGGAGCGGAAACGCAGGCAAGAGAGAGTGGTACTCGCGGGAAAAATGGCGGAAATTTGTGGTCTTTTCACGTTATCAACATCAGCGATTCAAATCAATTCATTGTGAGCCTCATCGGGGTTTTTGTCTGCATGCGTGAGTATATCTTTTGTGTGCATTAAGCGTTTTTGTAAGTTGTATTCGTCCACGTTGTCTTTCCAGTGTGTTGTCGAAGGAGTTCTTGCCAGTTTTGTCGGTAAAACGACTGGACCCGCTTTACATCCCCTTCCTGTTGATCATAACGATCCTTGACTGAGGTCCGGAGTTGTTTCTAGTACCTATGTTGTTCGGCTGTTCCACTGATTACTCTTGATACTGAAGAGTAAGAGTAAAATGTCAGCTGTGGTCTATGTATCACTTTTTAAATCCCTGTGGAAACCCTCAGTTGTGCTCTGAACTTCGCAGTGGTAAGAAAGTAGTAATAATGTATATTTTTGATGGTTATGTACCTTGAGTAATGCAATGATAACTGTGTTTAATCCTGTAGGTGTGTCATATCTGTGCCTTCGTATGTAAGGGTCTGGATTTAGAAAGGAATGCAAAATGCAAAAAGGTACTGATCACTGTCATTTTTCTGACAATGTTGCTTCAGTGCAGTGCATAAAATTAAGGTTTTCAATGTTATCTGTTATTTACTCCTGCAGATTCATTGAACATTTCCACCCCTGGCCCTGTGACACTAAATCAAGTTAACAACCAAGAATCTCCAATCAAATCTTTACAGTGTAGTCAGTGTACCCTCTGCTTCAAATCTAAGGCCTACCTTTTTGAACACCTGAACAAGGTGCATGGCATGGATGTAGATTCTGCTCTCAGAGATTCTGGTTTAAAATCCTCTGGCAATAACAAAGTCAACACTGACAACAATAGCAACAGATCAGGAGATGATCTGAGATGCAAGCGCTGTGATTTTAATACTTCAAGTCTGGACGTTTTAAATGAACATGAGCATCAATGTCAATTGGAAGATCTCAACATGATAGGAGATCTAAACGCTGCTGAAAATCTGGAGACCAACACAACTGTCATTTCAACAAACCAGCACAGTGAAGCTCTAACAGCAAAAGAGAATTCCTCTGTTCATTGCTTTGTTCCTACCACAAATTCAAAATCCATACTTAATTCATCAAAGGATCTTACAACATCCAAAAGGCCATTGCAAACTATTACCAAGTACTTTGCAGCATCTTCTGAATCCAACGGGAAACCCCCAGTGAAGTTAGCTGATAGCTCAAAGCTTATAGACAGCACCAAAGGAACGATAATTTTGCAAGAATCTCCCTCAAGCTCCAGCCCAAACAGTAGTGGTGTGTTTAAAGTCACTGCAATGCACTCTGTGATTGATAACGCTGATTTTTCAAACCAATTTTTGAGAAATGACCACGTTAAAAATACTGACCTGAGACCACCAAAGCCAAAGGAACAACCCAGTGAAAAAGTTCCTGGCCATGTTAACAAGAGGACCAACAGTGAAAGTTCAAAATGTCCTCCTGCTAAAAGAGTAAAAATAGACAAAGATGAGACAAGGCAGCCAAAGGAAGCAAATGAAAGTCAACATCAACCATCAAGCAACACAGACTCTTCATTTAAAAGTAGGGAGGATGAAGGAGAAAAGAAGCAATGTCTTGTCAATGGAGACACCAAAATGTCAGAAGTTTACTTTTGTAAGCACTGTGACTTCAGTGACGTGGGAATGACTCCTGTGTCTACCCATTATCAGAGTGACCACCCGTATGTAAGATACACTCCTGCTTACATCCAGGATCCAAGTAATGGTAGCGCTACCTTTCGTTGCCTGCATTGTCCAGTTGAGTTTGGAAGTGTAGCTGACCTCCAGAGACACTACACTGAAAATCATCCAGAGGCCCCTAATATATTCACAATGCAGTCGCATGAACTCAATTTGGTTCACAGATGTTTTGTGTGTCCGTTTACCACTAATGTATTGAAGGCTATCAAAAAACATTACAAGGAAAATCATCCAACACATAAGGTGGAAAATTCCTTGATATACTACAGATTTATAGCAACTAGATGCCAAGAGGGATCATCTCACTTGAAGACTTGTGAAAAAGCACTCAGCTCAGAAAGACCTTCTCCTGACAGTGACTGTATACCGTGTAAGGAAATCAAAAATGCACCCTCACCCCAACATCCCACTTCCACAGGTACAGAGATGGTCTTATATAATTGCAACAACTGCGATTTCAGTCACAAGTCAGTTATTGTTATGCATGTTCACTACCAAAAATGCCACCCAGGCGAAGAGATCACAATAGAGAAAATCAAACAGTTGGCTTGCGTCACGTCAACATCACAGACAGCAGAAACATGTCCAAACTCTGTGAAAATGTCTGAAAAATCTGCGTCTCAAACAAACATCTCAGATTTTTTTAAGAAAACAAAAGACAAAGCTGATCTGTCACAGCGTGACCACGCACCAGAAGCTTGTAAGTCTTATTCAGAGACTCCGAAACCTAAGGAAGAATCAACAGCAGACAAAAGCAAAGGAAAGAAGTCACCTACCACACAGGACAGGGAAATGCCTACCAAAATGGACAGTTTATCCTCCAGTTCACCAGATAAATTCTTTTACTGCCAGCTTTGTAGTTATTCAAGTACCAAGATCAAAAGTGTTGTTGGACATCATAATGCAAAACATGCTATGCACTCAATAACATGTATTGAAGAGATCTTATTGCATAGTGCTAAGGTGCAAAAGAAACTCAAAAGTGAAGCTGAGGCCTCAGCGAGTTCTACATCTGCTGATTCTGAAACTAGAAAACCAGTTGAGGATTGTAGTAAGAATGAGTTTCAACAACAGGAGGATGAAGCATCTGATTCATCTGTGATGGAATATAATCCTTATGCATGTGCAGAAAACTTATTTTACTGCCAAGAGTGCAACTATGGAAATCCAGCCGTAAATGGAGTAGCGAACCATCAAAACCAAGTTCACCGAAATCTTCTTTACAGCAGGGAACGTATTATGGACCACACAGCTCTGATGCGTGAAGAAATTGAAAAATCAAAATCTCAACCAATGGAGCTTTCCTTTTCTACACGTCTACCTCTTCCTTTTATGAATGATGGTGATAAAGATATGTTTTTTTGCCACTTTTGCAACTACAGACAGAATTCTGTGGACTATGTCCTGAAGCATTACATCAAAAAGCATCGTGGATTTACAGTTAAGGCTGAACAAGTGCGTCTGTATACATCTATGGTTCGTGAAAAGACTCAGAAGCTGCACAAGAAAACATCTGCAAACCGAGAAGTAAACCATGCATCACTTGGAGGAAAAGGAAATGAAAAGGAAAAAACAAAAAAGCATGGCAAATCCACCTCCACTTCAGCTCCACTCTCAATGACAGCCTCACAAACACAGAGAAACCTTCAGTGCTATAGATGCCCTTATAGCACTCAATATGTGTATATGTTAAAAAGGCATATATGGAAAATCCACAGGGCAAATCGCTCAGTCACAGAGGTTTTGAGACTGTGTTTCCGACAAGGAAATATACAGGCAGGGTATCACTGTGACGTGTGTGTTTTCTCTCACAAAAAAGCAGCAGCTGTCTACAGACACTACCAGGAACAACACCCAGCACGCGGAATAAGCCTTAAGCATGTGACTACTCGGTTGTTTATCGGCCCGGAAGCGCGTCCTCCTAAAAGGAAGAAATCTCAAATAAATTACACTGATGGTTTAAGTGACAGCGATGGCACTGATGGTAGCTTGTCATCTCAGAGATCGGGACAAAATGAAACCAAGACGTATTCGTGCAGAGCATGTCCCTTTAAAGGTAACTCTGTGTCAGTCATCACACGGCACTACCGGGCTGTCCATCCATGGTCTGTGAAAGAAGATGGCTCAGTCCTGGATGTGGTCAGCAAATCAACTACAAACAGGCTAGACAACGATGATATGCCTGGGTCATTTGAATCCTACCAAGAGCCCCTTGAATTTGACAATTCACCTGGTTCCCCTCATGAAGCAACAGTATCCTCCAAATCGCCCACAAAGCTCTGTTGCCCTTACTGTCCTGCGAAGTTTGACACCCAGCATGGTCTCAACGTTCACTGTGGAATGAAACACCAACAAGCTGTCAATTCAGATGAACAAAAACAGCAAGTCCAAACACGCATGCATGTCTTCAAGTGTCCACATTGTACCTACCTGAATACCTCTCATCAAGGAGTTCTTACTCACTGCCAGATGAAGCATCCTGCTCTTGATTCCAGGGCAGAAAGTCTCCATGTTGATCAAGCACAGTTAGACAATTGGGGTGAGTCTTTTAAAGTGAAAGAGCCTGGTGATAAATTGAAACTTAGAGGTTACATGTGTGAAACCTGCCTACAAATCTTTTCAACACTGGAGAGGCTAAATAAGCACAGCGAAATGGACCATGCTGATCAGACTGTGGCAAACGCAGTTCAGAATAGAATCAAACCACAGCTTAAACCATCAGCTGTAAGCAAAATAAAACAATTCAAGACTCTACTCAATCGGGGATCAGTGTCACAGGTTTCCTTTCTGAGTAAGAAAATTTATGCAGTAGTAAGGTGCCAGTACTGCTCTTACACTTGCAGCACGAAAATTGCGCTTGAACGACATGTACGTGTTCATCACAAGAATGTATCCATTTCAAAGATTCAGGATTGTGTACTCAAGTGCAGCCTTTGCACCAAAACCTATTTCAAGAAAAAACGACTTGGAAGCCATTATATTAAGAAACATGGGAAGGAAAGCTTCTTCAAATACTTTGTACCAGTCTACAAGCAGTCCCACGAGAAGCCATTTCCAACATCTCACAACCACCCTTTAACTCCTCAACCAGAAAGCATGCATGAGGGATGTAAAACTGGCATGACAATGGAGGAAAAGAAACAATCATTATTTTACAGATGTCCAAGTTGTTCCTATGTAAATGCAAGCTACCATGGCACCCTCACTCACTGCCAGATGCAGCATCCAGACATCGTAGCCAGAGCAGATGAGCTTCAAACAGTGGAGATACCTGAAAGCAACATGGTCAATTGTTCTATTGGAAAAGGTTCTAATGCAAGAGGGTTCATGTGCAAAAAATGTCCACTAATTTATGCATCATTGAAGAAACTGAATATCCATTGTGAGAGAGATCATAACCAGGCTTCACCAACATCTCGTGAACATTCAGCTTACACTGAATCTGGAAAACAACCTGTTCATGGCCCTTGGAGCTTGGCATTGAGGGCCTTTAAAAACCAAACATCAGCAATGAGCACCACAGAAATGGGCCAGTCAGTCAGTCACCAGTTTGGCACTCCTGAGACATGTCAGTCCAACAAAGTGACAGTACAGAATGCGCAAAAACTGTATAAGTGCCACATTTGTTCCTATAAAGGAATCTTTCGAAGATACCTGCAAGTTCACTACAAAAACACTCACAAATTGGATCCATTTACTACACACAAGCTGCTAGAGAAGTACAACAAATGTAAACCCAAGAAGGCCAGACAGCTGCCAGAAGCTGAAGCTGAAGCTGAACCTGAGGAAAGGCCATCTAACAAATGTAAGAAGTGTCCAGAGTTGATGTTTGACTCTTCACAGCTGCTTGTTGCCCACTATAGTAACGTTCACAGTTCAGATGGCATAGTGGACTTCACTGTCTTATCTCAAGGATCAAAGAAGGGTAGTACAGGTCTTTACAGGTGTGTCCACTGCAAAAAACAAATGAATGGGATAAGAAAGTTGTGGTATCACTTGGATTGCCACAGAGAGACTGCAAAAAAGAAGGCAGCAGCTGAAAGGACAACGACACCACCTGTCATTCCGACAACACCAGAGACCAAATCCTTCAAAGTAAGTTAACTCTGCCAGTATGGTTCTTCACACTGTTCATGCTTAAGCTACACGTTTTTGACTATTCCTCCGTTAAATTTCAGGTCTGTAGGCAAGAGGAAGTTGTCCAGTTAGAATCGATGGAGGAACTAACCAACCAGTGGAACGCGACACAAGTACAGACCTTTGCTTGGCCATTAAGTCCTCTGCCGTCACCCACCGGACTGAAGCAGCCAGAGCTAGAACCAAAAGAAGCCAAACACACTTGCAAACATTGTAGACGCTCATTCATGTCACTGAAAGGTTTGCGTGCACATGAGCGCAGCCATGCAGCCATCAAGAAGCTGAACAATCTGTCTACCTCAGTATTGAAGCACAAGTAAGTAGCAAAGAAACTTCAGTGATTTGGAGTTGGGTTTGAGTGCTAAAAGAAACATTTTTAATTTCAAAAATGTGTTTATTATAGCTCAATATTGTGCTTATCAATACAAGCTATTCTAATCTGTGCAACTTCACAAATTTGATGGTTTTCATGACAACCTCTAATGTGTATCAAGTTATTATTGATCTTACTGATATCAGAAATGACTGGATTTTTTTTATTTCATCTCAACAGCATCGACAAATACGTTCTGTTCAAATCTGGGACTATCAAGCCTTTCCTTTGTAGTTTCTGCTCCTATCGTACGACCCTCATGGGCCTTTGGAGGAGTCATTTTATGAGAACACATCATGGTGAGTAACCTGCTGAAAAAGATTAGAGTTACCAAGAAAGGCAATCTGCAAGTCAAGACCTCTGCAAAGGCCGATGACTCTGGTGTTTGGAGAGGCAGTTTGTTTTTAGCTTCACAGTTTGGTGATGACGTGCTAGATTAAACGGTGAAAACGGTGAACTAAATGATTTGACACTTAGTCACAAAATCTTTGTGAGCAAAGATTATTGATTTGACATTGAGGTGTCTGGATAGCAATATTTTTTCACACATACTGTTGGATCATTATTCACGTTTTTCAAAGACAGGTAACATTTTGGGGATAAAAGGGTGCTAACCAACAGTTAGCGTTACTTACAGGAATTAGTCACCTGAAGTAAGTAAGGAATTTTTATCGTCACGCAAAGGGACAATAACAATACTTGATATTTGTTTCACTCGTCTTCACTGGTAGGATGTGATCAATATGAAGTATAGTTTTGAGTAACTTGTTCTTTACTTGAGTTCTTTCATTTTATGTTACTTCATACTTATACTACAGGCAAATATTGTACTTTTTACACTGCTGCATTTAGCTGCCTAGCTGTGTGTTTATCAGTATCGTACTATTTAAAAAAACATCATGCCTATTATTGTCAGATACAGTTTGTCACAGGCATATTGTTCTGTAATAGCCACGTCTGTCTTTGACCAGACCCACTCTGCTTTTCTTTTGTCAACATCAGGAGAAAATGGTATATTCTCTAACTTTACTCTAATGAGCATTTTTTCCCCTCTATTCCGTGTCCTTACCATTGCTGAATGCTCAGATGTGATTGCTGATCTTGCTGAGACTGACAACCATCATGAGGAACCAAACGACTGGCCTGAATCTGATGAAGAACCTGAAAAAAATGAAAGTAAGCCATATTTATTGTATTTTTAAATTAATGTATTTTATAGAAATATGATTCTGGATAAAAAGGAGACTATAATTGATTCTGTTTTAACAGCATCGCTGTACTTGGAGCCCCCAGATGTGCAGCGGCAGCTAAACCACTACAGCTTGATGGCACAGGCTGATGCCGCGTCCAAAACAATTGTGGAACAAACCAGGTTGCCTGACAGTCTTCATCACTGTGAGTTCTGCAATTTCAGCAGTGAACATCTATCTAGTGTGCGACGACACTACCTTAATCGCCATGGAAAGAAGATCCTCAGGTGTAAGGACTGCAACTTTTTCACTGGTTTGAGGTATGTATTATGATTCCTAATTATGAGGTAGAATCATTCAGTCATTATTTTTTTACTCATCGTTAACCTTTTTTTGTTGTACTTGTTCTCTTTATTAGGAAAACCCTGGAAGTGCACATGGAGACAGGTCACTCTACATACCAGTCAGAACCTACTCATCACAAAGACCTCCGCTGCCCATTCTGCCTCTACCAGACCAAGAACAAGAATAACATGATTGATCACATTGTCTTGCATCGTGGTAGGTCAGATGAGCGACACATGCTCATATCCTAATCTGTCAGCTTATGTTGAGTATTTTTGTTTCTTCTTGTTTTTCAGAGGAACGTGTTGTGCCAATAGAAGTGCGTCGCTCAAAGTTGTCGCGTTACCTTGAAGGAATTGTCTTCCGCTGTCACAAATGCACTTTTACAAGCGGAAGTGCTGACAGCTTGCGTACACACATGACGAAGCACGATGACATCAAACCCTACAAGTGTCGGCTGTGCTACTTCGACTGCCCTCGACTGAACGACTTGGAGGCACACCTGAGTGATAAGCATCAGGTGAGGATTTGTTGCTAAGCCCCTCAGTGCATCACAGGAATTTCTTTGTGCCTCAAGGAATTAGAAATGATCCACTTTTATTATGCTGGAATTTAAAAAAAGAGAAAGGGAATCACAGACAAGGTCTTTGTTTCATATTTTCAGTAACCTTTGTAATAAGGAATTACAGATAATAAAAGATATTCCCTGAATATGTGAGGCTGTGGTGGTTAGGTCAAATGAACATGAACTGATCCGATACTTGTGTTTAATAAATAGGCTTAATGCCTACTGTGCGGAAATGACTGGGAACATTCCTTTAAGACAACATCAGGCTTGACTTGAACAGTAATAAATACATAATTCTGATAAAATATAAAATAAATTGCACCTCACAAACTTGGCAAAATCAGTCAAATTTAACATGATTTAGAATTTTAGTGTAAACATTTTAATGCAGCAACATGTTGGTCAAAAATGTAAATTCTAATATATAATGGATATTTTACATTAATTCAAATAATAAACTGACCCACTGACCTGATGTCTAATATCAGATTTTAGTATTGGTATCGGTGCCTCCTCTTAAAGCAGGGGGTAATATGCACAGAACAATGGTTGAGAAACCAAACTTTGACATTGGATCCTGTGGTTTAAGCTTTTTGCCTTTTGTTTAATTGTAGGTTGTAAGGAATCATGAGCTCGTGGGTCAGGTCAGCCTTGATCAGCTGCAGGCAAGGGCTGGTAGAACACCAGAAGAAGAAGAGGGCTGTTCCTCTAACCTGGAGGATAACAACGACAGTGAAGATGTCGAAACAGAGGAGTTTGTTACCGACTGTGATGAAGAATTTCAGACAAAGGAAGCAAATCAGAAGCAAGAGCAGGATGGCAAGAACGAAGAAAGCCCTGCAGAGAGCTCTGTGCTGGACCTTCAGAATGAAAACGCAAAACCAAATAAGTTGAAGAAGGAGCCAGATCTACAGCTACAAAGAGCTGTGGACATGCCAGATCAACAAAAATGTCATGATAGTGAGAACAGATCCACGATGTTCAGACAACAAGAAGAGGAGGCAGTGGAGGGGAGTTCAGTGGCTAAAAAGGCACAAGCAAAACTACATAATAAGGAAATTCAGGATAGAGCATTAGACATCGAGGCTAGGGTAGAAGACACTATACTGCGTAATATCCTGCTGCTGGATGAAGATGGCAGCAAGACACACAGGAAGGCCAATCTGAATAGAACAATTAGGACCGATAATGTTCAAAATGTGACCATAATAGTGGATGAGATATGCAGCATTCCTTCGGCTCACAACCGAAAAATTTCCAAAAACCCAATTTCCATACTTGTAAATGAAGATCAGATGCAGGTAAATAACAGCAGGGCTCAAGAGAGTTCAACAGTTGATAGACATTTGCTAATTTTACCACCCAATTGTCCACAACTGAACATAAGCCACACAGAACGCTTAGATGTCTCATTTACAAACTGCAAAAAGGAGCAAGTCCATACAGAGAAAATCTGTGAGGACGTCAGAGACAGCTATGGAGAAATGCCGATACTTGAGAATGTATATTTCAAAGAGGAAATGCCTCCTCTTAACGCATGCAAAGACAAAGATCAGAGTGATCATTCTGAGCAAATGCAGGACAAGGAAGATGAGATGATAGGTGAAGATGATGGGAACCGATGCATCAATCAGAAATCTGAGGAAGATGACGATTTGAAGGAAACTGAGAATCCCCATGTGTCCAAAGGTAAGAAACTATATTGATCAAAATGAGTATAGATGATTCATTCTGAACCTAACTGACTAAACCGAAGTTGATCCACAGTGAAGGACATCCCCTCAGTCTTTGCTCAATTCAGTGTGTTCATTTTGGAATACATTACCATTTCCCTGTGTCAGCAATACAGGCTTAAATTAATGGTAATCGTAATTACCAGTAATTTAAAATAATTGCAAATGCCAGCAGCCAAAATCAGTTGTCTTACGATTGCTGGCCTCAGCCTTACAGATTGGGTATAGAGCTCAGACCTCCAGAGGATGCTCGGAGTGGAGCCTGCTCTTACCCATGGAAAGGAGGCACTTGAGGTTGTTCTATTTGGCTTTTGCTAGAGAATTTTGAGATGTGTTCAACTTGTATGAAGCCCTGGGGTAGGCCCATAACCCTCTAGGCAAATTT
>JAOWBC010001486.1:22274936-22291955 GCA_028566105.1 Hypoplectrus providencianus
ATTTAATAGAAAAAAGAAATCAAATCATTTTAATTGGATAAGTTAAGAAATTAATATAAAGCCAGAAATAAAAAAAATAAAGGTCTATCTTAAAGATGATATGTTATTATGTATGATATAACCACAAATCTTTTTTTATTACAGATCTTGATTTAAACTTTGATGATGAAATTAATTTGCTCATTATCACTCGTAAAGATCACTAGTTAAACATGCCAATATCACCACTGCAGCATATATTTGTTGCTTTTTTATGACAGTAAGTTTTGAATGCAGCACTTCTTGTAGTGGAGTAATTTCACGCTGTGGTATCAGTATCTCTACTGAATTAAGAGGTCTGAATAATTTTCCTCGTCTGAGTTCCTGTAGCTCCTTTCATATCCTTCTTTAGACTGCGTCTGCTCCTCAGTGAACCATGAAACTTTCCAAAAGAGTTCCACTCACTGAGTTTCCTGCCCGGGTTTCAGGCACTGTTAGCTTCTCTTTTTTTTCTCTTGACTTTGACATGATACCTGAAGGTTTAAGCTCCAAATCTGACTGTAAAATAAAAGCACAGCAATAGAGGAATTAAATGTACCTAGCTTTATCAAGTTATTTTTCATGGTAGGTAGAAGGAATTACAAGATTAGAGTAATTATAATATAATATAATATTAAAATTGATTTTTTTTCCTAATGTTTTGTAAATTGGAAAATAAATAATTGTACATTTAATAAATATGTTTTAATATACCCAGTATTTACACTTTTTTCTGCACCTGTGCATCCATGATAATAAACATGAGTGTTAAAGTCAATGTTATGATTATAAATATTCCATATAGGGGTTGTTTCTAGCAGTGGAAAAACGTTTGGAGTATCATACACAAGCAAAACTACACCTTTTTTTTTTTTTTTAAATATACTTCATAAAAAAACTAAAGAAATAGAGTATATTATTCTAAATCTTCTAAAACAGCATTTTTTTATTTTTTTTTATTTTTTTTTAATTGCTCAACAGATGCAGAATGTGAGGACAAAAGCCAGTGATGGTGGTATTTGTGGTTTCCACCCTCGGCTGTTTACATGAGGGTGAGCAGGTCACGTCCCCCACCACATAACATGAGAGGGCACCTTGCAGAAAGCTCCACCGCAGCAGAACATTTCATATCAAACAGAGCTACATTTAGCTACTAAGCTACAGGACTGTTTGTTTCTGCATGCATGAGCTGTGCAGGATAGCACACTGCAGCACAGCACTGAGACATGAACCCTGTCTGATTAAATAATGGATGGGGCAGCCACCCACAGGCTGCAGGGTGATATCATGGCTGCGTCACTTGTGCAGCTGAGGGAGGAGAACGAGAAGGAGGAGGAGCAGGAGGAGGAGGGGGAGGAGGGCTGGTGATTTTCAGACGCTGCAGCAGGCAGAGAGAGCAGAGAGAAGGAGAGAGAAACCTGCCTGCAGAGAGAGGACAGAGGGATTATAATAATCATGTCAGCGTCCTGGAAGCAGCTCTTCTTTCAGATCCTCCTGCTTCTCGTCTCCTGCAGAAACATCAAATCAAGTAAATGATTATTTGGGTTTCATTCTGGCTGTGTGTGGTTGTGTTAGCACCTTGTTCTGCCTTCTCTTTCCCCCCACGAAATGATCTGTAACCTTGTGAGGAGTAGAAGAAAATGTTAGAGGATTTCCACACCATCATGCTTCTAAATCTGCCATATCCTGGTTTTATTTTTTATTATCGGGATGGAAAATACTCTGAGGTAGCATTTACATCATCACGGGACACTCCAACTCCTCCTCAAAACCAAGAGAAATTATTTATGTTAGGATTTAAAAAAAGAATGCAATCAGGTAAACACTCTAGACACAAATGTTAGCTTTATGTTAACAATATTGTAAATAAATTATCTGTTAATTAACTCTAAACATGCTCTGACTTTAAATGATTTTTCTTTTACAAAAAAAGGTTAAAAAAAAAAATTTAAAAAAAAACGGTAAGGGTTTGGCGGATTATTTTGTGTCCTGACTATAAATACTGCTCACCGGTGTTACATTTTAATTGGTTCGTGTTCCCCGTCCTGTCAGAGACAACGGTTCCCACACCTCCACCTCTGGACCCCATCAGGCCCCTGCAGACAGATGTGAAGAGCTTCGTTCTTAAAGGTAAATATCAGATATTTATTCTCCAGCTGTAATGGCAGAGATGGGTGTTTTTCTTCATGTTTGTGTTTTTCTTCAACCCTCCACTCAGGTGAAAGTCACACGGAGAAAGTGGAAGTGTTGAACCCTGTCGATCTGGCTCTGGAGTGCACCTGGACAGGTAACCAGAACAAACAGCCGAACATCACCGGCTTCTGGAGGAAAGATGGAGAGGAAGTGGAGAACAGCCACGTCACGGTGCAGCTGGAGAACAACCAGTACAATCTCAAAAGAGTGTAAGTAAATAAATGTTAATTACTTCAGTCATATTCTCCATAAAGTGCATTTTTATCCCAAAATGTTCAAAATTTGAGACGTGAATTGTTTCATCTGCTGTGTGTTGTGTTGCCTGATAATTGAATTTTGTGCATCATGATTTACCAAAATATTCAATAGTGAAGAAAGATCAAGATAATCATAACTTGATCCCCAAAACTTAATATACTTTTCATAATTGGTTTCTACTTCACAGGTTCAGCATCGTCAGTGAGGAAAACCTTGGCAGCTACTCATGCGTGTTCGGAAGTGAAAGTGCAAAAATAGAGTTTGTTTTGGCAGGTACAGATCACTTCCTGTCTTATATTCATCACAGAGTTATCAGTATTTACACTTTATTTAAAGCGTACGTGTGTCTTTATTTGGGTCTTTTTTCTCATCGTCCTGCAGCTCCACAGATCGGTGAGGTGCGAGATAAACCCATAGTGAGCTACGTGGGGGATTATGTGGTGATGTCTTGCAAAATGGACGAAAACAAACCAAAGCCGAACACCTGGAACTGGTACAAAGCAAATGGTACAGACAAGGTATGTGACTGGCAGCTCAGGGCTGCACCTTTTTTTTTTTTTTTTTTTCCAATTAAAACTCAGTATATATCACAGTATATAAAGTAGTTATAATGAGCCCTATCTAGAGAAAAGTAAAATGCTGCTGAGAAAAACACATCAATGATAATAATACAATAATATATTTGGAATATATATAGTACTTTTCTTTTGATAGTTTAAGTACATTTTGATGTAATAATGAATAAATTTAATCTAGCCATGTAAAAAAAACAACTTGAAAAATTAATATCTTTTTTCAATCCTTTTTTTCAATAATTACAAAAAATTTAACTGCATGCACAATTCAGTCTACACAACAACAATAATGTCAACAAGTGAGGTAATAAGTCAGAAATAGAGAAGTCTAGGCACTGAGACAAAGTTTTTTTATGCATATACAGCACAGGATAGCACAATATAAATGTCTAAATTCTTACCGTATAAGTTCTTCAAAAAAAGAAAACTTACCCGCTTTTTGTTTGTGTTGTTTTCTTGTAAAAGGTTGTGAATCACAGACATTTGATATCTGATTCCAGGAGCAGATCTTTCCAGCTGCAGAGCCGCTTCGGTATGAAATCAAAAATGAAGAGAGGAAATCCAAACTGACGGTGCAAAACCTGACGGAGGCTGACGGAGGCCTGTACTACTGCGGGGCGGTGTACGCCATCAGCACCACCATGGGCCACGTGGAGCTCAAGGTTTAATGAATATATCCACTCAAATTCTGTGTTTATGTTTGAGTAATTCTAGTTTGTGTTGATTTATAGTCACATGTTTCAGATTAAAATATTCATTTATCAAAAACCTAGCTAGAGACACAATATAAGATTATAAAATACTTTGTCAAACATTAAACATGTTAGACTCAAGGCTACTCAGGGGGGTTCTTGTTTTCTACATTTAGTTCAAATACATATTCAAGAAAAGTAAATAACAATAACAATAATAACAATAAAAAATAAAGTCAAACTTTTTTATCACCCCCATTTATGCTCCCTTTCATATTCCCTAACCTCAACCTGTTTGTAATATTTTTTTTCACCTTAAAAATGTTTTGTCATGATTTTTTCTTTCTTTTACTTTGTTTCATTCGTTCGTTTTGTGCGTCTTACTTGAATAAAACATCTGAATACTTCTGCTGAAGGTCATCAGCTTCCACGAGCCGCTGAAGCCGTTCATCGCCATCGTGGTCGAGGTGATCGTCCTCGTCGCCGCTATTCTGCTGTACGAGAGAAGTCAGTCCAAGAAAAAGGACACGGCAGGTAGTCGGACTGCAAATTCATGTTCATGTGTGTGCTGTTTATTGTATTTTAACTTGAAATGATTTGCCTTTTCTCAGGAAATGAGACAGCTGACCAAGCAAACACACTGTAAGTTCTATGAGTTTCTCTTGTATGTTTTTATTACATTTAATTAGATATTTGCAGTTTTGTATGATGTTTTTATTTTTATTCTATCATCAGGACTCAGGAAGAAAGTAACGGACCAGAGGAAAGTTCTTCAATGAGACAGCGGAAAGTTTGAGAAACAGCAAATTAAATCATCCAAGCTTCTTTAAAGTATATTTAACTTATTTTCAAATATGAATTGTAGGGCTTTAAAGCAATATCTGAGCACCTGTTCTATGTCCACCGAACAAAGTGCAATAATAATAATAACAATCACTTTCTTTTAGTCTGTAAACAAGTAGCCTCTTTTAGGTTTTCACGGTTTCACTGGGAGATATTTTATTGCTGTCATGGCAGCTACAAGAGCAAAGCATTTACCTCCTTTTGTTTTCAGTGTTGAGCCCCATTTGTACCCACTTCCTGTGGAAACGCAGACACACATCACTGAGCTTTCAACACCTCTCTCTCTGTCTCAAAAAGGAAGTGCATTTTCTTCTTTTTTTGGCAGCAACTTAGACCTCAACTCCTCTTTGTTATTTATGCATCATGGTTTGTGAGCAGTGCCTTACAGTCTTAAAACACACTTACACCATCATACTGTGCTTGCATTGACTTTTTGTCACTTTTCAGAGTTTGTCTGTGCAGTTATTTCCTGTGAAATAAGATATCTAATCATATATGCAGATGGTTGTCTTTTTTATGTTATTATTCCAGCTCTGTGTGTGTCTAGTTGTCAGCCCGCACTAAACTGTGTGTCACTGTGTGTAAACAAGCAAATTAAAGCTACGTGTGTCACTGTCACGGCCTGGAATAACTATCGAAGCCTTTGTGTTCGCTGCTAGTGGGACGTAAAGGGGAAATCCACCGATTTTACACATCAGAGAGCTACTGCACATTTGAAAACAGGTTGTATTGGTACTTTTGAGAGTGAAGTGAGAAGAATATGTGGAATTAAATATATCTTTGGTTCCTCTGCACTGACTTTGATCCTTCTTCTTCATTTCTTATTGCCCCTTTCAAGGAAAGTGGCAGAGATGTAAAAAAAAAAAAAAATGCTCAGATTGCAGCATTGAACGCTGCAAATCACACATAATCCATTATATTTCACATTATATTTCTTAATGTCTGCCATGTTAAGGTCCTTAAAAGATCATACACTGCTTTTAAAGCCTGGCTGAATACAGAATCTCCCTTCATGTAGCTCCATAGGAAAAAGGAAGAATATGGTAAATAAAAGATGATATTTATGATTTTTGTTCATCAAGTTTTATCCTTTTTGGTAAGATTTAAATTCTTAAAACTTAAATAGTTAATGCTAAGACCCAAGCAGTAAACACTGAAAAACAAAAAAAGCTAATTGAAAAGCAATATTTCATTTTTGCATACATACGGTCTTTACAATAACAATGAGGGATGTGTGCGCAGCTTCTTTTGGTACTTTCTCCCTTCATGTAGCTTCAGAGGAAAAGGAAGATGATTATGTAGAATAAACAAATAGGTACATCTCTGATTCTGCTGCACCAACTTTGATCCTAATTCTTAAAACTCAAACAGCTACTTTCCTTTTAAAGATATCTAATTAATGATCAATCAATAATCAATTTGATAAGCATGATTTTATTTTTGCATAAATACATGTGTTTGCAGCCTTTTTTCAATACTTTGTTCATTTTTCAACTCAAACATTTTGAATAAAGCTGCTTTTAGAACATTACATTTTATACACTCTGACAAACTTCTTCACGTCCATCATGCCAGGCTCCTTAAAAGATTTATTTCTTACATCTTTTAACTCCTCTGAGTACACCAATCTCCCTTCAAAGACACGAACCTGCAGAACTCGGCTGGTTCATGAGGAACTGAACCAGGAGCTTAAGGACGTCATCGTTCAGACCCACCACCTCTCCGTCCTGCACGCTCTCGTACAGTGGCAGGCTCTCAGTGCCCCACAGCAGGTTTTTCCTCGGGTTGTTGGCGTCTGTCTCGACCGAGAGCGCCACTGTGTTGAGCTGGTAGCAGAAGAAGGAGAAGAACTGGCCGTCTGTGATCACAGCCTGCGACACGAAAGGCCTGGTGACGTCTTCATGGTTCCAGAAACCTACAGAGAGAAGAGACGTGTGGAGCTGGTTCTGTCTTTAAATAAAAACTGAAATGAAAAACACACTTTCCCTGTTCGAAGCCTTAAACCTGCTCTGTAATCTATTGATTTACAGCAAATATAAACATTTTTTTGCGATTAGAATGTCCTTATTAGCAGGTCGATTATTTGTTTTCGCATTCTCAAATTATCTATTAATTAATCTTTACTTTGACTTAATCCATCAACAGGTGAATTATTTTAAGTCCTCAAAGTAAATGTGCACTGCTCGGAGAGGCTAAAATTTCACCCACAGCTTAAGTTAATATCCATAAAGTTCTACTTAAAATTGCTAAAAATATAAATTATGTGTAAAATTTAAAAAGAGGAGGGAGAATCCACTGATATTTTGAATTTAATAATAATAATATTTAGTTTAGTTTTTACTCTTAAAAATGAGCAAAAGCATAACTAATTCTCAAAGTGCATCTTGTGTTCATCAGCATGTGTTTCTTACATTTCTACCTAATCTGGATGATGATTATGGTGATGATGATGAAGTAAATTACAAGTGTCTTAAAGGCTTATCACCCACCCTGGTACATGGCCTGAGCTCCCGTCCAGGCGAAGAGGCTGGCGAGTGCGTTGGCTCTGAGGAAGACCTCCACCTGATCAGACTGCTGCTTCCGGGCCATTCGATCCCTGTGGTACCGGTCGGGCACCAGGTGGAACTGAGTGTGACCGTAACAGGCTGGGTCTGGAAGTTTGGCACCTGTGGATGAGAAACAAGAGGACAGGGTTAATGTACATGTAATGTGCATGACTGAACGAAAACAATCTGCAGGTAAGGGCAATTTATGCAATTTTTTCAGGTTTTTCTATTGGCTATTAAAGCAGGTTATACACATTGCATTTGACTGACTGAACAGACACCAAACAGCCTCATGTTGGTGCCTCCAAGTTGTGGTATGAGGTAACTGAAAAAAAAAGCCACTGAGCAGTTTCACACAAAAAATTCATGTTACAATGACAAACTGTGGCTTTCTTGACCTAAAACATTCTGTTTGCAGGAAATTATTTGACACACACCTGACTACCCTACATATTTGTTCCTGAATTAAAGGGGAGAAACATAACCTCTTCAAACCACAACACATAACACAACAGGCTCAATTTACTTTCTTAGGGCGTCTCCATAATCAAGGTATCAGGAAGGATGTGGATGTTACCTGTAAATATATTGTTTTCGTACTGTCTTCTGAACAGAGGCATTGTGTTGGGAGCAAGTTTGATCTCTGGAACATCAGCAGCATAAGAAGCCTCTAGCGGAGTGAACTATGAGAAGAAAAACAGGACAGACAGTAATAACAACAAAGATCACACAAACGCTTCATCTTAAACAAGACATCTCATTCTCTGATGTGTAAGGCTCTTCTTTTAGTTTCCGTCCTTCTACCTGTGGCAGTTGTTGGGTTATCCTGATTTGACATAGTGGGCGATCATCAATCTGGAACCTTGTTGGCTCTTGTCGGCCTTTCCTGTGCCCCTTTGGGATGATCCTCTGACCTCTCCTCCAGTAAAAGTTCACCTGGGGCTCAATATCTGGTAGTAAACCACAGAAAATATGACTTAAAGATGTTGAACAGTTGTGTCTGTTGGGTAATCCTGTATGAATGTCAAATATTACTGCTGTTGTGATCTGGAATTAGATACTTAGACACTGGATACTTTTTTCACGTCAGTTTAAAAGTGCTTAAATTGATAGTAAAGCAGCGAAACCATATGAATGATCCATACCCAGACTGGAGTGGAGGAGCGGTGGGTTGTACTTGGCCAAACTGTGGGTAAGTTCAGTCGCGAGGCTTCTCACGAAAGGTCCGACCACCAGCTCCTGTTTCCTTCCCAGGAAGATTTTGCGTTTCTTCGTATACCACTGGTCCTGTAAAATCACACGACTGACCAATGATCGGATGTCCGCGAACGCATCACCGTCGATACCCGGGATAGAGGTCTGATTTGCGGCTTGTGGCGAGGTCTCCTCTCCGGCTTCCCCGGTCATGAGGGTGAATTTTTCCGGCAGGCCCGGAATATATGCAGTCTTAGTGAAGTGTTGGTACCATTTATCCGCGTTCCTTGCAAAAGTCTGGGGGTAAACTACAAATTTCATCCACTGAAGGCGAGTGATGAGGGACAGCTTCTCCTCCACCGTAGAGCTGCATATCTTCTGAACCTGCTCCGCAACCTGCCGCTGCCGTGCAGATTTGCTTTTAGCCGTGAGAGAGTGGACAATAGGGGGGTACGCAGGCTCCTTCGCTGCTGCCTCGGTGTGGGAAAGCCTTTGGTTTCTTAGTGCCGGCAAGTTTTTAGGGAACAGCAAGGGCAGCCGTGTGCGAGCCGCCATGTTTCCTAACTCGGGTTTGTACTTCCGTTGACACCATAGACTGACACATAAGCTAACAGTCTCCCACTGTAGCGCCCCCTACTGCACCAAAAGCCATAATGAAACGGAATAAGATACGACAATCGACATTTTTTCCGTTGCCTAAACACACACCTCTGTATATCAGCTGTCAAATGCAAAACTAATTAGTCCATTTATTAGATTTCTCACGAATATACAGCCAATGTTAACATTATAGTTAGCATCACCGAACGTTGACGCTCTTGAAGCGACCCTGACAGCCGTTATAAACACCCCTTGTAGACGCATTCGTAAATATCAGAAATATGAAAAGCCCTCAACATTATAATGGAAATAATTCGTTAAAACAATCAAAATGTAAACCAGCAAATGTGGATTTAGAGAAGATGATTAAGAAAATCATATTTAACAAATAATGGCGGGGAACGTCAACTTTTTTGGTATGTACGTGATGATTTTGCACTTGAAGCGCACTTTTACGTCTGATTCCAACCTATTGAATCAAATTGCCAATACATAAATGCCTCTTTATGCCACAGTACCGCTGTAAAAACTAAAACTTCTCATAAAACAGCAACTCTATATTGTGCTTATGGCGTGTCGCTTCTCTTAAGACGTTCTGTAAACTGGGATAGGTTTTTAGACATGATACAGAACAAGCTACAGAGGAGCACGTGAATGCAACATCAACGTGCATCAGAGTTTTCGCCTTTGAACAAGATTTCTGTGCAGTGTCGGGTCAAAAACAAGCTAAAAAACTAAAATACTTACTTCGGGGGAAACTACATAAGCTACTTTACTAGCTATGTATTTTCGTCAGATTTTGCGGACGCATTTAATCGGAACCAGAACTGCTCACCTCAACCTATTGCACCGCGTTTATCGGACCGAGGTAGCTGCTCTAAAAATACTCCGTATTATTGTCATATGTATTTTGTTTTCGTTAACTACAGCTGAGCATGTTGACAGCAGCTCTCCAACCAGCTCTGGTGGTGGCTGTAGGGAGCCTGCAGTGTCCCACCACCAAGAGGTTTGGTTTGTTGTACCCTTTATGTGTTGATTTGTTCGTATGCTAGCAGCAGTTTTCAGCTTAACTTTTTTTCTGTCTCATTTTAGAGACTACTGTGCACCAAAAGTGACGAAGTGAGGCTGGCAGAGGAGGCCAGCAAGAAGTATGGCTCCCCAGCTCCAACCATCTTCTCCAAAGTGATTGATAAAAGCATCCCTGCAGATATAATTTACGAAGATGAGAAGGTAAACAAAATCATGTCACCTCGTTACACGTGGAGGCCAAAGATACATCAACATGTAATTGATTGTTGAGTTAAACTTGTGCAGTCCAACACTTCATCAATGTTGTTTTTGTATTTTTTATCAGTGTTTGGCATTCAGGGATGTCAACCCACAGGCCCCTGTCCATTTCCTGGTTATTCCAAGGCTCCCTATTCCCAGAATAAGTGAGGCTAAAGATGATGATGCTGAGGTTGGTTTGTTCATCATTTTCATACATTTCTTAATTCAATTTAGGTGATTTTAGGTGTGATTGTTGTGTATTTCATACCAATAATCATACCTGGCTGGAAAAGTCAATAGTATTTCCTTTCAGTGTTGTTTTCCCCATCAAAAGCTACACTTTTAAGGTTTAATTTATAGATCAGTAGATCAGTCAGTTACTTAATATCTCGCAAATAAGCTTAGTTTTCCACCATGAGTCCTTGATTAGTCCAAATCTAAATTTTAATCTAGGTTAACCATATTAAATCATGTTTAAGAAAGCAATTAAAAATCTGTCTTCAGCTTCTTTTTCATTTTTCAACTTTCAGCTCTTAGGACATTTGTTGGTTGTTGCCAAAAATGTGGCAAAGCAGGAATCTCTGACTGAAGGATACAGAGTGGGTAAGTGACAATAATGTGATTATAGTTGTATATGTGAAAATACGAGCTGTTTATTTACTAACAGGTTTAATTCTGTCTCTTTCTCTTTTCAGTGATCAATGATGGAAAGCATGGTGCTCAGTCTGTTTACCACCTTCACATTCATGTCCTGGGAGGTAGACAGATGACGTGGCCACCAGGATAACAGTTTTATGTGTAATTGTTTGTCTTTTTCAGGCTTCTTTCATGTGTTTTAAACCCAAAATCAAGACAATATATAACATGACTGGTGTAATTCAAATTCTCATCTAATCATTCTGTGGCAAAATTAATTTCACAATGCAAAAAATTACATGTAAATATGTTGATTTTGACAAATGTAAAAAAATAAAGACACTATTTCTAATATGGAAAGCTGAATACTTCTTTTAAGTTCTTTAATTGTTTAATATCTGCAGTTTGAATTTTTTTTACCAAGTTTTACCAGAGAAGATCTCACATCTCACTTAATTATATGAAAAATGATTTATTTAATAATTATAAACCCAGAAGATTAAAAGCTATATGAAATAATATACTATATAATAGATAACATGCAGGAAAAAAAATACAAGGGGTATATAAAAAAGAATAAAATATTTAAAAAATATATATATATATCGTTGTGTGTTCTGGCATGAATACAATAAGATATGTGAATAAAGTGAATTAAATAATCAAGATAAATAGAAATGTTACGAGTGATAATAAATAAAAGCAAATAAAGTATAGAAAAACTAGGGCATTAATCTAAAATAAGGTATATAAGTAACGCAAATTATACAAAAAACCTGAATATTTGGCTCATAAATGCATGTCTGAATAGATTTTAACTTTTTTTTAAAATTATTATTATTTGATAAAAATGTTTCTGTATTTGTGATTGTGTCATTTTTGTTTCAAAAGTACATATTTAATATTGAAAATGTTTTTGAAGGGATTTTCACACTTAGAACTGTTTTAAGGCACACTATATAAGATTTGCTACTTTAGTGTTTAGTTTAGTTATCCATTAGTCTTTTTAGTATTGCTGGCACTGATTAATCCCCACACTAACCGCTCCTGACCTCCACAGATGGCACGTGCCCAGACTTTAGCAGTGAGGGTCGGAGTCTGGACAGATGTGGTGTGACTGGGTGGTACGATGGAGTGACCTCACGGCCCGTGAGCAAGGTAACTGTGTGTCAGCTGAACAGGCGGTTGAACTTTCCTCTGTATTTACTTATTAAACACCTGCATGAACATCAGACAGGCCGACACACGTAGCTCAGCAGAAAAGTGGAAACAAGGGCTCACACGTATCACAATTACAGATTTCGATTTTTGGATCTTTTATCCTGCATTATATTTATAGAGTAAGTTGTTGTTGTTTTTTTTTTAAATAACTAGTAAGGGGCAAATGTAAAGACTATGAAAACAAAAAAAGACAATTGTCCAAGATTTTAAAACGAGGCCATCCCATCTCTGGCAAATATTTAAAAGATAGTAACAAATTGCAAACAGCGACAATAATGAATTGATGTGTGCAAAATGTTTTCAAAATGCAGGCTTGAATATTGTAAGTAGGAGTTCTGATCATCCTTACAGGAACTTAGGTTAACCAGTTTTCTTCAGAAAGTCAGATGATGTTTTTGCAAACAGTATAGAAAGTAAATATTTTTTCTTAAGTAAGGATGTTTGTTGTGTAAACCTGATTTTTAAACTGTTATAAGTTTTAAGACGGATGCAGTTTGTCCATTAGTGGATCATGAGTGACAAAAAGTGGTGGAAAAAGTGTTCAGATCCATTACTTAAGTAAAAAAGTAAAAGTAACCGTTATGCTTAATGGCACCACTCAGACTGTTATTAGATTCTCAATATATTCTTAGATTATTATTATTAATGCATTTATGTAAGCAGTGGTTTAAGACAGGGCTCATATTAACTATTTAATATACTGTTGTGAAGTTTAATTAACATAGAAGGTCTTATTACTTTAAATTTATGTTAAATCTTCACCTGAAAAGTAACCAAAGCTGTCAGATAGATGAAATGTGAGGTATAAAGTTCCATAAAATTTAAAAACTCAAGTGAAGTTCAAGTACTTTTGAATTGTACTTAAGTGAATGTACTTAGTTACCCTCCCCCACTATCAAAAAGCCATTTTAAGTAAGGAAATCCTATATACGTTTTAAACTTATAGCAATACGAGAATGTTGAATGTTGATAATATGAATTTTTTTTCAGTATGCACTGATTATGGATCATAATTGTTTGACAATTTGCTGTAGATTTTTTTTAACAAGAAGAATAAAACAACTTCATAAGGAAAATGCAGTCTCTGCAACAGGTTTCCCGCAGACAAAATTGGGCAAAAATCACTTATATTTTGTCCATTTTTTTCACATATTGCCCCTACTTGACACTTCTGTCTCAATGTGTCAATCTGGTAGATAAAGGTCAGAGTTGCACAAGTTTTGTTCAGCTGTTGAATAACTTCTCTCATAGTTCAAAGTCTCATCTTCCCTCATAAACCTGAGTGAACGTAAATAGGTTTATCATTGTTTCCCTGACAGGCCCTTACATGCATCTCTGATAAAGATTTGTTCTATATGAGTCAATATTAGATGATAAAAGGTCAGACTTCATACTGCCAAACGTGTCGGCCTGTCACCAATAACACTCTAATAGGACAGTCGTGCACACAAAGCAGGTTTGGACTGTTTGTGTGTCAGGATCCAGGTCGTCTTCACCTCGAGGAGCTGCAAACATTGGTCAGGCTTGTAGGTGGGTCTGTACCGGGTCGCCACCGCGTCAGCAGCAGGTGTTTAGAGGATTGCGAAAGAGGAAGCCAGTGACTGTTCATGCAAGTCCTCTATAGGCTGATCACTCTCTACAGGGGGCAACAGTCGAGCACCTGCGCCGGGAAAAGGTGGATCCAGGTCTGTCCTGCACCCGACAGCTAACATCGACCAGCTCAGTCATTGAAGGAGGTAGGAACATCCAAGGCTTGTTTTGATGATGCACATAGAAAATCTTCATTTACTGACATGTGACCAGTAGAGATAGATCCCTTTCTTAAATGAAATTACTAATACCACACTGAGAAGTTACTCCTCTACAAGTAAAATCCACTGAAAACTGAAAAGTAAAAAAAGTATCAGCCTCAAAATGTATTTAAAGCATAAAAAGTACTTGTTTTGCACAACAGCCCTGCTCAAGTTGTTTCATATATATATTCAATTATTCAAATATATTTTTGGATTATTATTTTTGTAGCATGAATGTAAGTAGACACTAAATTTCCTCAAGATTGGGCTCTTTATAACTGCCTAATATATTGTTATGTTGTGTTTAAATCTCGACCTGAAAAGTAAATTTGCTGTTTGTTAAATGCAATAAAATAAAAAAAGTAAATAAAATGTAACCTTGGGTCACTGGGTGTTTCAGGTCATGTTGAAAGACCCGAAACACCCAATGACCCAAGGTTACATCACTGATGATATGTCCCAGCGCATCCGCAAGATGTATCTTTCACCTAAAAAAGTGCAAGAGTAAATGTACTTAGTTACATTCCACAATGTACTTTTGTAACCTTGTTGCCGTGTTGACAGACGCAAACTGAATTCTCCAGTCTTCGGGATGTGTGAATAATATGTTTGAGGCAAACAGATAACTGAAGAGATGGAGGCGTCTCTGTTTGGTCTGAACAGTTTTTACTTGTTTGGTCAACAGAGAGGCAGGCTGTCTTCCTATCCTCCTCCACTGGGATTGGCTCGCGTGAAAAGCTAAACAAACTCCTGCAGGCGTTCGCTGTCACCTTTACACACTGAAACACATCTATTACTACGACTGCATTTCTTTTTCTCTATGGGACTGTAGGAGGATTTTTGAACTTGAAGATTTAACTGAACACAGTTTTCTTCTCAGGTAAAACATCTGCTCTCTAGTTAAAGTAACATTTGATTCATTAATGTGTCTTAAATCTACTTTTCATGCATTACGGGGCACTTTAATTCATATTTGCATAATTCAGAGCAAAGACCTTGCTTTTGCCACTTCTTATTGCCTCACTGAAGTTTTGTAAGATGTATGAACTTTGGTCAAGAAGGTTTTTGACCAAAGTTATCTGAAAATCTAGAGGTCAGACTGAGTTTGCTGGCTTGACATATCTTAACATAATTAGGTTTACGATTGTATCTTGACGTATTTCAGTAAATTAGTCATTTATGTGCAAACTAGGTACATTTACTCAAGGACTGTAATTAAGTGCAATTTTGAGGTAATTTTTACTCTAATTTTGGACGATTTGACATGTTGACTGCTGCATTCCAGAGAGACATATTGTACTTTTTACTCCATTTATCACGAGTAGTGAGACTTTACAAACAAAATGTATAAAATATGAGCAGCAGATTTAACCACCCAGCAATATATAAAGTAATAAAAATGTGCTACACCTTGTGAAACATTAACATCCTGTTAATGTGTGAAAGTACTTGTAGCTATCAAAAAACCATAAGGGACCATTTTTTCCCAACATGTATTGTTCAATAGTTAAAAACATTTTTGCTGTTAGTACTTTTACTTGTAACAGAGTATTTGTACTTAGCAGTAATACTTAAAAGATCAACTTTTGATGTAGCAGTTAATTGTTTACACACTAGATGGAGACATTACATTTCAGCAGCATTTCAGCAACAGCCTAATGAGATGAAATGTCGGTTTATTTGAATTTATTTATCATATGCACAACAATAACATGAAAGCAAAAAATAACAAGATCCCACCGTGCGTTAGATTCCCTCCAGCAGGATCATATAAACTGATTCTTGATTCAATATAAAAAAGAAAAACTAACTGAAAAAAGAAAGTAATATAAAAGAGACTGTAACTGCAATTGATAGACTGGGATAAATATCATACATTACATAATGATTGTTATTGTTATCATAATCGTTTGCTCTGAAAATTCAGAAAACACAAGGGAAGACACTTTAAACATTATTTTAGATATTTTTTCAATGAAAGATAGTGTGAAAAAATAAAATCTCACCTTAGAAACAAACAACTAAAGTTTGCAAAGTGTGTTATGAATACTGTTATATTTCTTGTTTATTATTTTAATTTTGCTTGTTCTGATTTATTGTTATATTATTGATTCTTCTTTCTATTTTGCTATGCTGCTGTTATACTGAAAACATCCCTAATAAACTAATAAAGGAATATGCAGCCCTAAATAAGAGTATTAAACATTATATCCAGGGATCAAAGTGAGAGTCTGTTGAATTTACTACAGACGTAATAAGTATACTATATAGGTACAAAGGTTGAAATAGGTGAAAGGTCACAATAGTTGTAAAAATACTTGTGCTCTGTGTGTGATTATCTGGGTCAAAGGGCATTATTGGTGAATCTCCGTAATCCTGCAACGCTTTCTGGCACAATATTCAGAGTTTCAACATTTATCACTGGTGGTCATTCACTCTGAACTGTTGCAATCACTCCGCTGATTCTCGTTCTGGTATAAATGAGCGGAGCGGTGCTGTTTCATAATAGATTATCTTATCTGTGTGGAGGGTCTTCAGAGGAGGATATCTAGAAAAGATAATTTCTCTCTTTTATTACAGGAAACTCAAGATGAGCGTCCAGGAGGGTTCGATAAAGAGCAACGGTGCTGCTGAGAGGTATGGTTAAAAAAACTACATTACATAGACATTTGCACTTTATACCTCTACTCCACCACATCTTAGGTCAAAAATTACACTTTTATTTTCTCAACTGCATTTAGCTGCCAGCTTTAGTTACGCTTTAACATTAAAAAGATGGAAATGTTAAAGAGATGAGACGTGTGTTTTTAGTAGCTATCTTTACAAAATTCAAAGGCTGCTAACATTAATGAATGAATACAAATAATTCTACTATATATAAAACAATCTGAGTGGGTCAGCTTTTGAGTTGAGTAAATTTTGGTGCTGATACTTTTACTTAAGGACATTTTTTATGGCTTTATGGACTTTTACTTTAAGAGGTGTAATTTCACAGTGTGTCATTAGTATTTTACTAATAAGGGATCTAAATACCTTTTCCGCCCGTGCAAATGTTCCTCCCATGACTATTTCTTTTTACACTTTTTTCATTTACCTGCAGCATTGATGCTGAGAAGGCGCAGACTCCCATCCCCAACGGACAGACGTCCAAGCTGAGTGAAGCCGCTGAGGGACTTTCAGA
>JAOWBC010001486.1:22305437-22319057 GCA_028566105.1 Hypoplectrus providencianus
TTTTGAGTGTAGAGAAAATATGCAACATGAAAGACTGGAACAAACTTTAAAAAGTCCCCTTTCAGTTAAAAATGTGTTTTTTACATTTATGCCCCAGAGTGTCTGACCCTTGACCCTGACTTTACAGGTATTTTGTCATACCAGAGTATGAATGAATGTATGAACATTAACTAACCTGCTTCTCTTACCTGTGCAGGGCCAACCATGAAACTCAGGAGGCCTATTGTGTTGAAGATGTACCAGGAGAAAATAAACGAATTCTACGCAGTAGCAGAAAAACCGTAGACTCTCAAGGACAGAAATCAGAAAACGCTAGAAGGATGAGACACTCGGGCATGTTTATGAACATTATATTGATCCCAGATGTCATGTTGAGCAATGTGTAAACCTCTTTTCTCATGAATGTAAAAGTGCAATAGATGTTGATGATTTAAGGGGAGAAATCTTGATTTTGATTATTTTTAAAGGAATACAGGTTTGTGCCTCTATGTTTAAATATGATGATGTTCCTCTGAGTCCATATTTAAGCTGTTTAATGTACATATAGCTTCACAGCAGCTGTGCTTATTGTAAATAAAACATCAGAATCAGAGCCAAATCTTGCAATTTGCTGTTGGCATATACAGGATAACTGCATGCCATCACACTGGAAAACACTGGATGGTGACAGTCATCCTTTTAACAGCAATTGAAGGAAATTTTGTGAATTCATTGTGGCCTGAAAGTCTCTCTCACCTTAGTTATATTTTATTTTTGAAGCAGTAATATCTATTGAAAGATCTTACAGCATAAGTTGCCAGTTTCCAGTTTTGCGTAATGAGACACTAAATCTGCAGACATGCTCTTCAAAGACTGGATGGAGGTGATGTTTAATAAATATTTTTGTAATAACATTATATTATCAATAGTCTAATAATATGTTCACCAATCACAAGCACAGATTGTCAAGCACGCCTTTCAATTTGTGCTTCTCCATGTACAGTTTGACAAATGTTTATTTGTGATAGATGTTACATGATTGTCAATAAAGAGTGAGAAATGTGAACAATGGACTACTTGTTTTAAAAAATGTGTCTTTTTTCATTTTTAATCATCAGTCTCTATGAAGTGCGAACATGGAAAGTGTACATGGGACGATACAGGAGCAAATTAAACATGGAAAAATCGAACCAATTTATGTTTGTTTTTAACTTAGGACAAGTGACTGTCTTTAGCAGTAGTTTCTTTTTAGTGTGAGCATGCTAACATGCTAAACTGAGTATATGTATACTATATGTTATATGTTTGGTATGCTAATGTTAGTAGTTAGCTGACATGAATTTCATTTTCACAGAACACAGGAAAATATATTGACACTATTTAGTAGCTTTAAGATTACTTTTAATTCAACTTTTTAATTTATTGGCCTTAGTCTGATCTGTAGTTTCAGGTATTAGCATAGCACACATTGATATGTGAATGCACATGTATGTTAAAGATTAGCATGCCCGTTGTTTCTGACCTCACATATCCACATAATTTAAAATGAATTCACCTTAACCAATTTAAGAATACAAACATTTTGACACCGCTTTTTTGGGAGCTTGAATATCCCTTTAAGTATAACATTTTATTTGAAACACTTAAAAAATGAGCAACATTAGCCTCAGCAACATTTGCATGCTAAGGCGCTAACATGCATTAACATGCTAATGTTAGCATTTACGGTAAAACTGCTTGCATCACTGTTGACATCTTGTTTCTAAATAAATATAATGAAAATTGTTAAGGGGAGTTTTTATTGATAAATCTTTATCGAATTATGTTATTAATTGTTTTAGGATTTCACAGATTACAAGCATTTACATGAAAAAGAACGACCATTATTTTTGTCTTTGGAGAAGTTAGAGTTGCTAACTGGATGATGAAAAGATCCAGTTAGACCAGAGGCAGATTAGAAAATAGTTTCCCCATGGAAGGTGTATATGAGTTTGTTTAAAGATGTATACAAAGACACCTGAGGGACAGCTGAAAGCAAAGTGGAGAAAAGATTTTGTAGCTACCAAAGCCTCAATTTAGCTCAACCTCTTTACTGTTATTATTTCTGATTTATTTAATTGCAGATTCTTCGGATTTGTTTTTGCATATGTATGGTTATTTACAGTGGTGTATGTCTGTGCTGTAGTTGTGTTTCATCACCACAAACTGGGTTAAAGGAACATTTAAAAAAAAATCCCCTTTACTCTCACGTATCAGATCACATTCTCTTACAGCAATGTTTAAGATAACACTGTTGTACTCAATGGAAACTGTCACAGCTAAGTTCAACTTAAGGTATGTATCGAAACATCTTATCCCCCAAGCCTTGTTTAGAATATTTAAAGTGTTTGTGCAGGGCTCAGCATTCATTTCAGACTCTTTGACATCTGACAAAGTGTACAGATGATGATAATATCTGATGAATTGCGTCTGGCACGTCAGCACACTAATCTCAGCGTCTCTGAACATAGGATGACTGATCCTGGCCTCAACGCTGGTTGGAAGATAACATAATTGGTCTGACGTGACCCAGTTCTTATTTCTTAGCCAAATAAACTTTTCTGTACATCAATCATGGATGTTAAATTTGCTACTATGATTATACCTGCTAATGAGGTTAAATCACATTATTAGCCTGTGAATTACAAAAAACAAACAAAAAAAAAACAAGACAATACATCTCTACTTTCTCTGCACAGTGCATTCATTCTCTGGAGCATGCTGTTCTGAAAACACATTGAGCATCAGAAAACAAAGCAATCAGTTGATATTTTTTTGCCAGGTGTCACGCCTGGTTGCACAGCTCTGGGTGTGGACTGAAATGCTGCACACTTGAAAATGTAAAGTCATCAGTGCAACAAATATTTTCTGCGATGTGTGATTAAGTGTCAACTTATTTGCCCTGGAGTATCTGCAATTTAAAATAAATAAATAAATAAAATTATGTGGGACTGGACAGCATTGTATGCCTTGTACTAAAAATTTATTTTAAAAATAAATGAGGGCGTTAATTGACAAAAAATGATAATTTTGTTTTAATTTGCATTGTTTAGCTTTGTATTAGTTTCCCACTTTATTATCTTTACTATTTATTTAATAATTTTATTGATTATTTTACTTATATATTTTAAATGTAATTATTTTATATTTTATTAATCTACTTTCTAAAAAAAACCCAACATATATATAAGACTCATTATCACCTTAATCATAGGATGGGTATGGCAACAGCTTCCATTCTTTGTGATGACAGTTTTTCTCTTTCTTCCAGTATTTGTACTGACATTTTACCAATCTTAAAGGTCAGAGATTGCAGAGAAAAAGTTTGCAAGTTTGTTTGGATCTGGTCATCGTGTTTGTAATAACTGTTAATAAATGCACGTACAACACAAATTATCCTTTGTTAGTTTAATTGCTGTATGATTACTTTACAGAACTGATACAGTACATATTGGGATATAAAGTTCTCATGTAAATACGTGGTGCAAACAGAAGCTGTAGTAAAGGAATAAAAAGGCATATGGATGTTTTGTTGGTGCAACACTGCCCCCATGTGGCTGAAATCATGTACTGCAGTCACATGTGTATGCGCACTCAACCTTGTGTTTACATAATAAAATGGTAAATTTATTGAGAAAGAGTTTAAAAATAAGTGCAAATAGGAATATGTGTTTAGGAGTCAATAAAACAATTTAATCAAACAGGCTAGGATATATATGGAAAGATTTTGTTAAACTCAATTTAACAATAAATGACTTTTTCTTACTCAGCTTTATTGGTGTCTAACCATTCTGATATATTGATAAATAATTCCAATAGTCCCTCTTCTTTTTCTGCTTATTGTTGCAGGGCAGGTATTGGATTTATTAAAGCTTCCTCGTATCCTGCTGCTGCTGGAAAGAAGGTGGACTTTGGCAACAAAAGAAGTAAAAGCAGTCATGTTGTTAACTTTAAATCCAAAACAATAATTTCCATTTAATTCTGTTGCATTGGGGTGGAGGCAAAACTCTCAAAGGCTGATATCTCACATATATTATATTCATATTTTAAAAAAGTAAGAAATATGATAGAAAAGCACCAGAGATTTGCGAGAAAATATAATATGTTTTTAATGGCAACTTTGACTTCTTCTTTCTTACTTAGTAGTGATGGCGACTCCCTTCTTGACCCAGGCGTTGCTGTTTAGGAGCGAAAGCATGAAGCGAGCAACATCTCCTCTTCCCACGGAGCTGCCTACAGGGTTACCGCTGTTGTCTGCCACAAAATATCCCTCATGGGTCAGAAACTCTTGAGCTGTAGACGCAAGGATAAAAAAAACTGGAAGTCAAAGAGCACTAAAGTAGGTATTTGTAGTTTGTATTGAAGGATCATGAAAGTCATGCAACAGTGTTCCAGATATATATGCTGTGACCACAAGGGAAGTAAAAGCATTGATAGAAAAAGAGACCCATTCATTCGTATGAAAGATTCTTTAAGTAATGAGAGCGCATGCTGATGAACTATGTCGAAATGGATCCTGAGGCCCAAAGTCTCGTGTCTGTTCATAGGTTTGTTTCTGCCCCCTATCAGGCCACTTCTCGCCTGCTTTTACCTGAGGCCGGCAGGTTCTTGAGACCAGGTGGGCGGACCACGGTCCAGTTGATGTCCTCGGTCTTCTGCAGAAACTGCTCCATTTCGTGCATGTTGGTGAGGACGCTTCGGATCATCGGCAGCAGGAGGAACCGGATGAGAAAGGACGACTGAGTCCCAGAGTTAGCTATAAAAAACAGAGAGGAAAACACACTGAAATTAGCCCGTTTAATCACATTTCAACAACAAAAAAACCCAAAGACCAAAAAACCTCTGTTAAAATAATAATAATTTTACTTAATTATAGCCAGTAAATAAGTTAATATGATCAGCCAGTTGCCTTATTAAGCCAGTGAGTGAGTGAGCATTTTACCACTGAGGATGGCAGCTTACAGAGGTATCTAAACACTTTTTTTTTTTTGCCCTTTTTATCTTTGCATCATTTCCCCTATTTATTAATACTATTAACTATTAATTTTATGATTGATTTTCTCCCTTTAATTGATATATTTATTTTTTCACAATTTTAATTTACATGTATTCATTTATTTTAACATTTTTTTTATTTTAAATGTGTTTATTTATTTATGTCCCTTTGCAAATCTAAATATAATCATTCCAAAATACCCAAATAGTGAATCTCAACCATTAAATAAGACAGTCAGCGACTAACTTTTGGCGTTGAAAAGCTCTAATTTATTGTTATTATTTCCTTCTTTATTAAAACTTCTTAATGTTTTTCTTTTCTTTTAAGCACAAATATAAATATTATTTCTCATAGACATTCTGTGCATTTTTGCCATTGAAAAAAATATAATATATTTTAACAAATAAATTAATAAAAAATAAATAATATCAGTAAATTACATAAACAATGAATTTAGGCTCCAGTTTCCCAAATATTTAGTTTAATTCTGAGTAATAAAAAAAAAAGGAAAAAAACAAGCCATAAAATCCCAAACCAGTTGGATAAGGAGCTTGAAATGTTAACTGAAAGCCATATACTCACATTTGACTTACTATTATTTATACTTATTTTATCAATCTGAAAGGTTTAAACAGTAAAAAAATCCTGACTCAAAACTCCTCCTGGAACTTCAGATGGGTGGATTGTGTTAAACGCCCCACAGAGGGCTCCGTGGAGTGTGCTGTACTCACGCTCCGTGTACCAGGAGGTCATGGTGATGATCCTGTTGACCCGGGCCTCTCGCATGGCGCTGATGGCGCTGCGCATGGACAGGGTGTAGCCCGTCACGGCCGAGAAGAACGAGGCGGAGAAGCCGAGGCAGGACATGATCACATCCTGTCCTTTAAAGTGCGGCTTCAGGCTGTCAGCTGAGAAAATATCAGCTTCCACCACCTGAAGGCAGCAGACAGACACACTCAGATCATTCATTTTGAATTCAGATTTACGTTACATGATCAGGAATCCTTTTCAGTTGAGATCACATGCAAGCTTTTTTGTTTAATTTAGGGCAGAAGACTGAAAAATGTTATTCATGTCAACAGTTGATGCATTTAGCATACATATGATTGCATTAATGTGTACAAGAAATGGTAGGTCTGTCTTATAATCCTAAAATTAAAAAGGCTTTATAGAAGTTCTGAAAAAAAAAAAAAAGTATTGTATTTCGTTTTTTTACCGCCACTCAAAATCTTTTTTAAGTACTTTATTTGTCTATATTCAACTTTTTCAAATGAAAAACAAACCAACAAGCATGGACAAAAACAGTAACAACATAAATACAATAAAATCAAATCCTGCCAGTGATTGATTGATTTATAGCCTTATTTAAATTGTAAGGCTCATTATTTATGTATCACACAATATTAATAAAAAGTGGAGAATCTTCAAAATTTGGTATTTAGTTTACTCAAAATATTTCTTACAAATAATGCATTAAGTTTTTGATCTATATCAAACATTTCTGTTGTCTTTGTACCTGGTTTTTATATTGATTGTTGGATCTGTAGTTTTCAGCAACTCTTACTCAAACAAGACAACATTGTAAATTTCTTGCAGACTATTTTCATCTGCAGATTCATTCACATTGTGTTCTACTGACATTTTGCGGCAATTTTTGGACAAAATGCTGCTCTGTGGCACTAATGGATAACATGTATCAGCTGATACTTTTTTTTTTTTTTTTAAAGTAACTTCATTGTTGCTTTCGGTATTTTCATTGGGTTTCCTGACCAGAGAAAATTAAAGAGGGTTATTTTTGCACACAGCCGTACAAAACAATTATGCATTTAAATTCACTGCTCTGTGCACAGAATCACACCCAGATGTTAAACATTTGTTTCTTTTGTTCGGAAACACAAATAGAAAGACTTTACCTCGTACAACCCTCATACAGACACAATAAATCATTCATCATGTGACTGAGCTTTGGACCCATCATGCAGCGAGCAGCAGCGTAACACAACAACTTACACAAGTGTCACATTGTTACCTTGAGGTTGTCATGATGCACGGCGAGCTTCCCAGGGTTCCTGACGATGGCGGTGACCGTGTGACCCTGCTGCAGCGCCTGGCTGACCAGAAACTGACCGGTCTGCCCGGTGGCTCCCAGCACGGCGATCTTCATCCTCAGACTCTGACACACACCCACAAACACAGACACACACAGAGCTCAGCCAGCGCTGATGTTTATCAGGACACTCTGACCTCTCAGACTGACTGCGGGGAGGATCTATCCCTGTTTCACAACTTTGACTGGAAAAAGTGATTATGATGGTCCAATAAAGGAGCTTTTTCTGACAAATTTAGGTGCTTCATCTAATGAATGTTGTGTTTAAGATAGCAATTAGTAATAGTAGTTAGAGATTAGTCACTGAAGTAGTTATGCAAAGGCATAAAATTATGTTAATGATTAAATAATGTTCATGTTCAAAGGGGTTTGCACAACAGTGATAGGGCTGCAAATAACCCTTATTTATAACCATTATAAAGTTATTTATGAATATTGTTTATTCCCTTTATTAATGATCAGTTGTTTAGTCTATAAAACGGAGGGAATTCTTTAAAAAATCATTTTGTGGCAAATACATTTTTTACAAGCCCGACATCTTGGGTATAAAGACCCTTGAAAAAGGGTAAAACTTTGGTCAAGGTTATTAAATAATTCAAACAGATATTGCCAAAATTGCTGAAGAATTCTTAAAATACTTTATCATTCAAATAATCTACATCCGATTTAGACCCCCTTAAATCATAGCGATCTGCTATCAATCTCAGGGTGATAGACACCATAATTAATATATATTTGTTTGGATGTTTCCGTGTCAGTAAATGTCAGTTTGATGCAAAAAGAACGAACAGTGCTTCTCTTTGTTGGATCCAAACTGGGCCGAATGGATTATTTCTGCAGCAGTGGAGGATGACGAGCTTGTTGGTCAGATGCTCTCCAGAGATATTTATCACGCATTGGTGAATGAATCACAAATTATGTCGTTGAGAGAATAATTCTGAGAATTCTTGGTGGCTGATACAGTAGCTACTGTATGTTCAAGCTATTTAAAAAAAAATCTAATAGCTTTAATTGCTTTGATTGTCTTTTGGATTTTCTTTTTTACAGCTTTGTAAATGTTTATGTATAAATAGTGACTTAACAAATAAATGTGACTCCCCTTGTAGATATAGGACAGAAATGTTGTAAAGGTAGGTTAAATGTCAGATCAATTAAATAATCTGACTGCATTGAACGGTTTTAATATTTTCATCTAAATAAGGGTCAAAGGTCACTTTAACTCTCGTCCTTGCACTCAGAAAGTTCCCAGAAAAAGAGTTAAAAACAAACAAAAAAAACCTTTGTGATACTTCACAGGAGCCAAGAATTATTTTGTCATAGACTGCTGCTTAAATGATTTCCTGAGGCACATTTTTCCCGTAAAATTAATCCTGACGGGTTCTGCTTATATGAGGCTGTAAATGAGGTTAACAAGGACACAGCTAATCAGCATGGATGAAAAGAAAACTGTTATAAAACCTAAGCAACCTAAGGCAACAGATGGCTTCAAAAGTCTCAATCCTTTTCTCATGATATTTCCAAATTCTGGCGATTATGAAGGCAAACATACGTAATTCGGTGAGTCCACAGACCCTCAGACCTCACCAGCACGGAAAGCTAATGAGCAGTTACTGAAAAATAACTGTGCCTTCTATTGCTATAAAGCTGATATCAATCCGGCTCTGCATAAAGAACAATATCATAAAGATAGCATATCCATCTTTAAATACCAGAGTCGTGGACTCAAGTCAGACTTGGCTTACAAATTTGATAACTTTACACTTGACAAAATCATAGACTTGCAACTTAACTATAGTCAGGGACTTCACTTGAACTTCAAAATACCTGATGCTATATGCCACACTAGGTTCCACAAATGCATACAAACTGATAAACTATTTGTGATTTTATAAATATATTTTTAATCTGTTACCAAAATGCCCTTACACTTGCTGTAGGACATGAGAGCATAGATTTGTGTTTTGAAAAACAATGACTCCATCCACCTTTGTTTAACACAGGAATGAAAACAGAATAAAAACTCATTTAGTGCTTTACATGCTGTGAGATCTTTGTTTAGCCATTTAAGGCGTTAAACATTTAGAGAATAACTCTAAACTAAACCAAACTAAAATAGTAATAGAGTAGTAGCTTTACGTTGTATCTTTCTTTAAAAGGGATTAATAGCAGGACTGTTGAATTAGCTTAAAGTAACTTTACGTAATGAACAGGAAACAAGGCGTATAATTACCTCATTGAACCTTCTGTGACCCACCCCCTACTTTGACCAAGGTGTTCCTGTGTTTTGGAAGATTTAAACAAACCCCTTTCTTAAATGTATGTATGTTAACCAACAGGCAGACAACGTGCGCTTTAATTGCGTTTCTCCAATAAAAAAAAGTTCGGCTATAATTTTATTCCAAATAAAAGAGAGGGCAGCACGATTTTTTTTAAATTTACTAGCGGTTGCTAGCTGTCAACAAACCAAACGTAGCTAACTCACCTCTGCCATACATCGAGTGAGGGAGGCGTTCAAGAACGTAAGCGTTCAGGCATGTTTTTATGGAAACGGTTTACAAAAATGAAGGGTTTTGTGTATTTAAGGATGGTTTTAAATTTATGTTTTCACGATACACTGGATGACATTTCATTACTATTTTAATTAATGTTGAATGGAATGAAAAAAAACCCTCCAAATTTGAATTTTAACATTAACTCCTAGCTAATTAGTTAGCATAAACCATGTATGCTAACTTAACGTAACACTATGATTATATGATATTAACCGTTAGTCAAAAAATAGCTAACTGCTCACTGGTTTGGTTATAAGAAAACCAAACAAAATATATCTGATTACAGCCTCTAAAATGTTAAATTAATTCAACAGTGCTTTTTTTTCTTTTTAAACCTAAATTTTGTCTTTTTGACATTCAAAAATTAACATTATATAAATTAAAGACCAAATCAAATAAGCTAGGCCCAACTGATTGTAAAAACTGAAATTTTAAAACTCTTTATTTTATTTACTTTTTGATAAATAATAATAAAAGTACCATTTAAAAATTAGCAATGTATATTTACTAATGTTGACTTATACCAATGTGCTGATGCCAGTGTGTCTCAGATGCAGAAACCTTTTATAGTTGATTTGTATAAAGTTTGTTGGATTTTAGCAGTGGGTAAAAGTCTATTTTTTTTGTTACTGATTGTCATTTCTTACTGTTCCTTAACTGGGTGAAAACCTTGAGCATTAAAAGAGAATCTATCTAAGTAATGAAATACAAATGTATGGAGCATTAGAAATTGTTTCGGGGAGGTGTTTTGCTTTTTTTCCAGCCACGAACTGACCTGAGGAAAAAAAACCTTCAGTTTCCAAGTTCAACATGGAGGTGTTCTCCTTCTGCTCATCATTAGGTAAGATTTTATTAGAAACTCAAATCACAATCACCAACTCCAGCCAAATAAAAACACACCTGACCACACACACGCAAACACAATCCTGGACTCCAAAAAAAGCACCTGTAATCAAAAACAAGACCAAAAACAGATGCGAGCCTGCCTCTTGCCACCCATGCTTCCCTCTGCACTTTGCCATCTTCCTATATAAAGACCAGTCTAGTCGCATCAAGTCATTAGCTCAAGTAATCCACTTGTGGCTCGGTGCCTTGATTATGCAGTCACGCCGAGGGACTAAAGACTAAACCAGCTTCAGTACAGTCCGAGGGAGCTTCATACATGAGGCATGTGTTGTGAGTTACTGGCTGCTGCTGCTGCTGCTGCTGCCATTCATCCACCTCCATGATGTCTGATTGACAACCTGCAATTCTGGATCTGATCCTGTTGGAGTGGTGGAGGATGAATCTGAACAAATGGCTGTTTGAATACTCATTGAAACTGAGAGAAGAACAACTTGGGAACTGGTGACTGGATAGAGGAGGTGACCACGTAAGTAAACTGCTGATTTGAAGATCGTAGACTTTTTTTTTTTTTTTTTTTACCTGATTTCTACAGCAGTTTCAAATTCAATAGAACACATAATGAGCATATAAAAGATGAAAATTTTATGCCATAAATCTGTCTTTTCTAATCTTCACAAGGTCAGAATTAAAAAAAAAAAATCTGCTTGTTCCAGACCTGGTACTGTAGTCCACTCAAAGATTCAGGTTTGCATTATAGTGCAGTTCTGTGTTATGCTTAGCAAGAATTTGTTTTAATCATAACTCTACGTGTGGCAGAAGCCACATTTTTGTTCCTTTAAACAGGCCAAAACCAACAAGAAACCCGCGTGTAATCACAAGGCAGTAAAAAATCTATTTTTTTTTCTATTTTATGAAAATAAGTTCATGCCGTGAAGATATTTCCTACCTCCTCCATTTAATAGATTGCTTACTCTAAGCCTTCGTAGAATTCAGATAAAAACAGTCCTGTGCTGCAGGATTGAGGCCAATCACAGAGGTGAGGAGGAGGAAACCAGCAGGTAACGAGATTAAAAGGTCGAATGTCCAACAGCTTCAGCTCCACTGCTGCTGACAAGCCACGCTCAACTTTCCACTCTGTGAATGAACAGGGTTTTTTTTAGATTCCAAGATGCTCACAGTTATTTTAAAATGTGCTGAGGGTCTGAAAATGTGTATACAGTGACATTTTGGACTCCTAAAAGCCATGGAGCAGTTTGGGATTTACCATGTTGTACTTAACATGGTGTTCATGTGTTAAATGTGGCAGCTTTTGGTTGGTGTGATGACCTTTTGCTGCTCTGAACAGGAACAGTCATGGGATGTGGCGTCACCAAGTCAGACCAGTTCCACAAAAGCTCTGGAAAAGGTAAAAAAAAAAAAAAAGACCCATCAGCAGCTCCAAAGCACGGACTGATACTTCTTTTTATCTCTATGAACCATTTCAGACTTAAGTCATCCCCACAATGTTCTTGTTGTTTATCTCATTTTCATTCTCCCTCTGTCATGTGTTGTATTAATGTTTCTTCTTTCTGCTCTGCTGCGTGCAGCCGTCACAAGTAAGCCAAACCTGTCTTACCTTGTTTGTTGTGTTGTGAAACTCACAGCCCACAAATCTGTCAGCAATAGTGGAGGAGAAAATGGATGTCTAACCTAAGCAGAAAGAAACATCTTTCACATAAAAATTTTAAAAGGTTTAAAGAAACAAAGATCAGACCAGATGTTAATTTGCATGAAAGGGTTAAAATGCCAAATAACAATTATGCTGAATGTTAAATGTTGGTAATAAATGTTCCAGTTATTTTTATGAACACCGAAGTTTGTACTTTTGTGATGGAATATAATTTGATTAACACATTTCTTTCCTCATTTTATTTTTTTAGTTATATATATTTCACATATTTTACGTATTTAATATGGAGTAAGACATGACAAAATAGCAGACTATCACAATATTAAATTATTTATTTATGTAGTTTTCTTTAGTTTTAATTTTCTTTGAATCACTAATGTAAACATTCATTTTCCTTTTTTTAAATCAGCTTTCAATATTTTTCACTGCAGAATAATTCTATGAATTAAAAACTCTAACATATCTGCATGTTTCGATTTCCTGATGATGTGCTTGTGTTTCAGCGATAAAATCTGCCATCCTGATTCAGCGATGGTACCGGCAGTATGTGGCGCGCACAGAGATGAGACGGAGGTACACCTGGCACATCTTCCAGTCTATCGAATACTCCGGAGAGCAAGCCCAGATAAAGGTGAGAAACACCCAAATATGATCCGGTGTATGTTTCTATATGTTTGCCTTATAGTAATATAAAAAAAAACACCTCAACTTTCTCCTCTATCTGCAGCTTTATAACTTCCTCGGCTACCTGATGGATAATTTCACACCTGCAAGCAATGAACGTAAGTTTTCGCCTTTTGATTGACAAAAAATTGAACTCTCAGGCAGGAGTTTCCTGAAGCTTCCTGATTCTGAGCTGTTGTCTTTGTTTTCCAGGGAATTTAATCTCGCACATCTTCAGGGAGAACGAGGTCTGTCGGGACGCAGAGTGGGAGAGGTACTTCTGCTACAGGAACATCGAGGTGCCAGAGATTTACTCAGGACCTCACCTCACCTTCCCTCTGACGGTGGAGCAGGCGGTCGGGCTGGTGGAGGCCTTCAGGAACAAGAAAGTATGTGCACAGTGGCTTCTGTATCACTGTATGTTGTACTTTAGTGTACCAGAGACCTCATGGCATCTTTGATACATAGGTAATAGAAAGATTGATATATATGCTTGTTTATGTGCATGAGGCCTTTTTGCTTACGAGTCTCTCTCCCAGTAGCAGCTGCACTCACGCTACGTCCTCCAGCTGCTGCTTGAGACGTGGAAACTCGTCCGGATGTTGCCAAATATCAACCGTGTTTCAACCTGCCAGAGCAAAGAAATCACGATTTGTGGTGAGATTAGATCCACTGATTCAATTTTAATCAACTTATGTTGTAGTACACAGAAAGTTTTGCAACGTTTGGACTATTGATATGTCTGTTTTTGATCATGATGGGTATTCAT
>JAOWBC010001486.1:22332059-22351212 GCA_028566105.1 Hypoplectrus providencianus
ACAAAAAAAGGAAGAGAGTCTTACCTCTAAATCTGCTCATTAACAATTACACTTTTATTTAATCTGTAAATATCTCAAGTGTACAAATAAATTGTTTTGCAAGTTTTTAATAGGTAGGTAATGAGACATACATCTTAAGCTAATGCTAATTGGCAGTCAGTCAAGATGCTAGGCAGATAGAAAAGCTAGTGATCTTAAACGGCAACGTATTTGTAGCCTACACTTTTTTTTTGCCCAAGTTAAACATAAATTTAATGTGTTTATAAGAGAGATTTAGATGTGTCTATAGGATTTAGTGATAGTTGAAATCTCTTTCAATCTTGATGCTTAACAAAGTTAAGCTAACGGACTACTAACTGCAACGTTTGCTTCGATTGTACTGCAAATTAGGAACATCTTCCCATTAAAAAAAAATATTATTCTTGGCAAGAAAGTGAATAAATCTGTTTCTAAAAAATTTTCTTTTATTAATAATTATACAAATGTGCTAATCATCTACAAGGATCTCCAGAGTTAGGTTAAAATCTCCTCTCCAGGTAAACGATGACTGTGTGCGTTTAAAGCTTTTTAATCTAACTTTGTTTGAACAGCAGGCAGCTCCGGACATGTTTTAATAACCATCCTCTTGAAAGATTATCATTGGAAAGGCAAACTACTGTCCTGACTGCAGAGGTTTACAGGGAATAATGCATGAATTAAGACCCCAAGAATTTCCATTTGGTGTAGTGCAGCTACTGGAAGCCAATCAATAAAGACTGAACTCTATAAACAGAGTTTAGCTCTTGTAATTCGCACCTATGTATACATTCATCATGTTCCTCTAGATAAGTGGTTTTATTACCACTTACAGGTTTATCAGCACCAGTTTCAGCAATTCCCATTGTTGGTTATCTTGTGGATTGCATAGGTATAGACCTTGGACTAAACTCCTTTTGTGAAATGAGTTTGTGTACACATATATGTTGTTATTCATTGTTCCTTATAATGTGTAACAAAAAATAAACATTCATTTATTGATATTCCAACTCTGGTGGTTATATCAAAGACAGCAGACGACCATTTGAACTTTGCAATTGACTGCAACTTTTATTTTTTTGCAAATACACTATAAATGTTTACAAAAGCACTGTAGAAACATCTGTGCAGTGTAAATTATCAAAACTAAAAATGGATATTACTTTGAATTCATTTTGCACCTCACATGACAAGCAGGATTGTCATTTTCAGCAGCAAAACAAATTAGTATATCTCAAGAGGAAACGTCTGTTAGTGACTTCAGAACATCGAAATGGGGAGATGCGGTTGTTACACCAAAGAGCAAATTAAGGAAAATAATAAAGGATGGTATGGCACTAGTGCTCATCCCTGAAGGAGGGCGTCATTCATCTAGATAGATTACACAGCATCAAAGCTTTACTTTACTCAGTCATCAAGATAATCAGCCTTCCAGTAATTAAAAAAAAAATAAAATAAAAAAACACTCCAGTTTGACAGAAATGGTGCAACGGCTCCACAAACACAGATTTCTCACAAAAGTTCTCAAACACCCAAATTTCTTAAATCATTCATGAACACTCTTACAGACATTTCACAGGTCTCTTGACAGCTCCCAGTGTCACATACGGGTCCATCTTTTTGCACATTTTTTGTATTTTTCAGTGTGAAAAATTGAAATGATCAAAATGAAATGTTTAATATTACAAAAAAAAACAACAAAAAAAAAACTAAATCACGCTTAAGAAAAAAAAATTCCTATCTACAACTAACAAAAATCACAAATTCAGAGGAAAAAAAAAAAAAAGTTACATAAATATTGTGTGGCCTCTTACAAAACAATTTATTTTACATAACTCTGTATTGCTTTGTCTTACATAATACTGAGATCTGCTCACAAAGAGCATTGATTACTTTTGTTTGCTCTTGCACCAGGTGACAGAAAAAGCAATACCCATCAAACGAACATGTGACATTTTTTTTTTTTTCTTGCCTTGATGTAAAAAGGCACATACATGTGTTCACGCTCACACAACACTGCTGCAAAATACTTCACATAAGTGGTGGCACAATTTGGGACAGATAAAAAAAAAAAAAAAAAAGGTAGGCGGTGGTTTTGTGGCACAACCGTTATCACAGAGGAGAGTAAACACGGCGCTGGGGCAGATCTATGTGGGTTATCTTTGGTTGAGCAGGGATGAGCCAATAGGCTTGAGGGATTGGAGTCAAAGGTCGGTGTAGTAGAAGTCAGACAGTGGAGGACTGATGGCTCAGGTGTGTGTTTGAACAGACGCTGCACAGGCAACACACACAGGACTCTGGGGATTAAGGTCTCTAAGGTTCAAGTTTTTAAATGATGGATATCAATGGATTATGACTTTGCACAAGGCGGCGGTTGCTTGCATGAAGGTGGAATAAAAAAGGCCTTTAGTGACTTGATTTAACCTTAAAGGAAAACTTTCCGCCACAGTGTTACTAACCCCAGAATCAGACTTCGATCTGACACCGAGCTCAAGTGAAGCGGCTCGCCTCCAGCGATTTGTTAAGTTAACGCCTCCTATACTACACGTCAAAGATACATGTGATATGATCAACTGCTAATAAGACGAATGAGTGATTAAGTGTGATAACTTTACAAAAGTGGTGCGAGTGATAACTGTAACTGCTAATTCCAATAAATGGCAGCAAGCTTTGGGCTTTGCATCTTGTGCTCGGGTGTTAAAAAGTGGGCTGGCAACACAGAAATCCTCTGTGGGTCAACCTGAAGCAGAATATGAGCACGTATGTACAAATACAAGTCCATAGGTTATGGCAATTTTTTTTTTAGCAGCAATAACAAATACAAAAGTATATCAAAAGAAGACACTCCATGTGCTGAAAAGCAAGGAATACAGAGGCAAGGATGTGTGTTCATCCACAACAACATCCTTCATAACCAATACTAGCGAGGACAAACCGTTGAAATGTATTGAACAAAAGGACCACCTGCATTGAAATGAACAGGACAAATAACAACAACAATGAAAATAAACAGGGCACATGTTCCAGGCAAAGTGCAGGGATTTTTTTTCCACGTTGACAGTATTATGGCCTTAAATTCACTTCCCATGAGCGACTACCACTGACGTGACAGGACAAAGGGTGGCGGACAGAAAAATGAAAACACATGAAACATAAGACAAACAGTGATTCAAGTGCTGTGTGCCGCGTTGTTGCCTGAATGCCTACAGCTCCTTGGCAAACTGAATGACTGCACAGCGGCCAGTGGTGCACAAGGCTCCCTCTAAAACCCCCAATGATTCCACTTTTTTTTTTTTTAAATAGTCATGGCACTTTAAAAGTGTCTTTGACAGATCAGCTGTAAATATATATCATAAGAATAGGACAAAAAACCTGGTAGCCTTGTGTGAGGACTGGTTATAGCAATCCAAATTGTGCTTTCTCTAATAAGTAACAGTGTAGACGTGCAGGAGCGGCCGACACCAGAGCAAAGTTAGTGTCTTTCAGCACACCTAGTAGGACTGCTTGCTGGATTTTGGTCAGAGGTATCTCAACATTTCCCCTTTTACATATGTACAATAACAACAGAAGAGATTTCCAGCTTATTTGAACAATGTATGAACATAAAGAACACACTGAACCATTATAAGGCAGAAAGCAGGTTCAAGTCTCCCTTGTAAGTTCTGTGGGTGTTTTTTTTTCCTTTTTGATTTAAATGTGTGACGATGCCTAAAGAAAGGTGCAACTTTTTCAAGCTACGAGTAATTTCACAGCTAACAAAGTCATCACCTTCACTGATGATGACTTGGAAAATGTAGCTGAATATATTTACTAGTGTTTTGGAAAGGTGGGAAGGTGAAAGGGATAAAAATCACAAGTATTCCAGGTGTCACTACACTGTGCCTGTATCTCCCACCACAGCCGGACACCAAAGTGTAAGATAAAGGTGGACACACACTTTCGCTAACTGATCCTGGAAGTGTGAGCACTTATTCACCTTAGGAAAAAGGCAAAAATGCTATAAATAGTTTGGCTCAGTGTTTTTTCCTTTCTTTTCTTCTTCTTTTTTGTTTTTTACAAAAAGGATATGCTAGGTTCCATTTTCATAGCAAAACCATTTTATCCTCTGAGCACTCAGAGTTTCGTCCTAGGGTTTCAGGTCATGGGGGCTTTCTTAAAAAAAAAATCTGTTGGCTTGGAGTTTTGAGAGGAAAAAGAGCAAGAATACGATGGTAATAACACCCACTGTTGTTCAGGTGAATACTTGGAGCAGTATTCGACGGCAGAATCAGAAGATCATGCATCCAAGTGCGACAGCGGCACCTATGCTACCGTTTTCCCTCACAAGAATTACGGAAAAAAAGGCTTGTCCCGGCCGAGAGTCCCTTCATCTTTTTAAGGCCGACCAGGACGGAAACGAGGAATAAGAGGGTGGGAGTTTGTTGTGTTGTTGCAGTACGGCAGGCAGTGAGGGCCATGCTCAGCAGGTGGAGTAGAGGAGGACAGACAGTCATAAGAAGGCTCAGTGAGAGGAGCAATGTCTTTGTTGACTAAACATTTACCAGGTCTTGTGTACCACCCCTTTCCCATTCCTCCCCACCCCCGCAGAATAAGTGAAAATGAGCCCGCAGTGTATGCAAACCCCCACCCGTGGTAATGTAACACCCCTGTGCTGCTCCCTCAGCCCCCTTCCTGAGCTCCACGCTTTGGGAGGGGATCCTCGATCAACACTTCTGCGCCTCCACTGGAGACATGGCAATGTAGGAGCCGTTCCTCATCGGCTGGTTGGCTTGCGGTTCTGATGGCTCGTCGGGTTTGTCGCTGACCTGAGTGTAGGCCGTGTCGTCCTTCACCGTCTGAGCGGGAGCACAGAATGTGTTACTACAAGCATTGATGGCGAGACGGCCAAATATTTTTTGTATTGTGACGTTAAAATGGAGATAAATGCTTTGTGAAATGTTCACAGTAAAACCACATCAATCTTAATATACACCACAATAACCACCACAGAAAACTTTAACTTAAAGGATAAGGAAATTACACTGTGAGGCGAGGAATATAATGTCCCATAAAGTTAATTAAAAAATGATAATAATCGAAGATGATGGATAGTAAATTAAAAAAGGACAATAGCAAACAAGGCAAAAATGAAGACTTACAGTAAAAGAATGAAAAGCTTCAGTAAAATCAATACGTTTTACTTCATTCTAAAACAGAAAAGGAAAAAAGGGGGGGTTACAGAAAATTAAAATTAGAACATGGTTAATACAACACTTCTTCACATTGCAATTAAGCATGTTTATAACATTGTCTCAATGCTAATGCATGTGTGCATGTCGAAGGAATAGTTTGACATTTTGATAAATATTTGCTTTCTTAATGAGAGGTCGATGAGAAGTCGATATTTTTCATGTTTGTATGCTAAATATGAAGCTACAGCCTGTTAGCTTAGCTTAGCACAAAGAATGGAAACAGGGGAAAACAGCTAGCCTAGCCGAATCCAAAGCAGGGCTGCACAACTTTATCAGAATATTAATATGGAATAGTGCAATATTTGGTAAGAGGAAAATATGTTTCAAATTATTATTCAGGTATTTCTTTTACACATTTAAATGTATTCTAATGTGAGTTTATTTGATTCTATTACATTATTTTATTGTGGTGCTGCAGAGATGCCCTGGCCTACAAATTGTACTTTGAAGACTTAAAATTTTTTTTATTTCGTATATATCCTGGAAAATAATGATTTTATATATATTTTGAAGTGAAAACAATAATAAGGAAAAATAGTAATTTCAGTGATTCCAAAGTACAACTACCAGCACATCAACAGCTCAATAATAATAAAGTTATATGTTGAATATATACAAGGACTAAAGTGAAAGAACAAACTTTAAAACTGGGTTTCCACTTTTAAGATAGCTGTCAGTCTATTTATGAATATTAACCATACAGGCATGAGAGTGATATTGGTTTTCTCATTCAACTCTGAAATGAAAGAAAAAGTAAATATAGTTCCAATATGATATAAAAAAATGTCAAACTATTCCTGTCACATGTTCTCTGTACAGGATATAACCTTAACTACAGTAATCTGAGTGCTGTGATGGTCAGAGTTCAAATCAATGATCCTGCACAACCAGAGATAAGAAAAGCAAACATGTGCTGTACATTATTCTAAGAAAGGGCTATTCTAGTTCAATGCACTTTGCTGCTCTATAGTGCTAAGCTGGCTCATTGCTAAACTGACCACAACTGGACTAAAACCCTCAATACAAAAGATGCATAACTTGTTAGAAAATGTTTAGCAAGAAAAAAAATAAAACACCATTTGATCCAGAATTGTGGAAAAACTGCTCATGCTGGCTTCGCTGTGCAGGAATCATGCAATGTGTTAGTAAACATGCATGTAGCTCGGGGTTAAACCTGCGGCAGCTCAGTGAGGAAACTGTTAACCATGCAAAAACCCACTCATGTAAACTGCAGCATTTACTGTGACATGAAACCACTTTCTCTTCTATCAGCCTGACACAGACACGTAAACTGTGAGCTAATGTCAGTGGGTAGCACACACATCTCACGCCAGGCTCACTGTGTGGATTAATACTACGGTACACAGAAACACAGCATGGGCTGGGGGTCCTACCTTCTTCTGGCGGTTTCGGCAGAACAAGACGACGAGCACCAGCAGCAGGATGATGCCCATGCCCACGATGAGCAAAGGGAAGTTTGACACAAGAGTCACAATAAGGAGCAGCGTCCTCATCTGGGATGCAGACTGATCGTCAATTGTCGCCGTCTGGAGTTGAGAGAAATGATTATTGATTTGTACTTCGCTTATGAGACATGGTTTGTGTTGGATTGCACTGAATGAAACTCTCACCTCGTTGACGAACATGATGGGGAAAATGGTCTCGTTGATGAACTTGGTTTTGCTGGAAAAAAAAAAAAAAAGAGAAAAGAGTGGAGGTCAGGGAGGACATCTGGCTCAACATGTGGCTGAAATGAGGACACGAGTTTGGCAACAGAGAAGTGGGTCAGAGTTTAACAAAGTTTGACTTACGGGAAGCCTGGGACTCTTTTCAGGATGATATTGAGCTGGGCTCTCTTGCAGGCACGGATAGGAACTCCTGTGGTCTAAAACAAAGTGATACAAAGAAAAAAAGTTATTACAAAAACAGAGAGACCTATTACTTTCATATAATTCTCACATATTAGAAGATTAGACCTTTACAATGTGACCCAAACTTCCATGGAATGTATTATGTACAATCCTATATTGAGATAACTATTTGTTGAGAAGTAACTATTCAACTTTTACCAAATAATCTCATCTTCAATTAATGTATGTTTTTTAATATCATTTCTACTTTTATCTTTTTAGTGCATATATATTTCAAAACTGGATTGAAGCATATGCAATGGAAATGTCAGGATAAAGTGTAAAAAATGAGACATGTCATAATTAGAAATATGCTTCAGTGGCTGTCTTGTATGTGTAACTGCATTCATTTAATTTGATTTATCTCAGGGCTTTTTTTCCCTTTTTTCACATCTTACTGTTATTTCACTTTTCATTTTTACTTTTAGTTTTTTTCATTTGTTCTAATCAGCTAGGAATAATGTGCTGAGTACTATATATATATATTTTTGAATCACTTCTTTAAGCTGACCAAGAGAAACCTTCACTGCAAACAAAAACAAGCAGGGCTATCACAAAGATTCAAAACATCCTCAGTAATTTAGATAAAGAGAGCCATTAACCAGCAGATAAAAGGCTCCCCAGGCCTCTGAACTGTCAGGATATTAAATATGATCCATACCGGTTGCAGGTCAAGGTATGTCTCATGCTCTTCCTTGTTGGGGCTGAGCCCGTCCACGGCGTTGATGTACTTTGGGTCGGCTTGATAAAAGTGGGGGAAGGACACCACGATGGGGGCACCTTGTGGGAAACAAGCGAGATAAACATGTCAGGTTTCTGTATCCTGAGGTGACTCGAAACAACAAGGGCTGCACAAAGATGAGAGAAACGTGAGATAAGATAAAAGGTATCCTGGAGATAAAGTGATATAATGCAGCAGATAGTTAGAGAATGTAACGACGAGCCGATGCAGGAAAACAGGAGTGGTCCTGCAGCACTAAACAGCCTGTTTTTAACTCTTGGTGCAATTATGTGGATGCCTTAAATTTTATTAAAACATCAAATGGCCCAATTGCACTTTCTTTCTGGTTGTCCTTTCATATACAAAAGTTAAAATACTGTTTAGAAGCATTCACTATGTCGTCAGGAAATAATTTTGTTGTAAAAAAATGCCAAAAGGCCTGAAAGTAGACAATTGACTTGCTGCTTCTAAAAAAAAACACTGGCCTTTAGATTTCAGCTACTGTGGCTAAAACTGACCTTTTATTTTTTATTTTTATGGGGTTATAGGCAATAATCTGTTTAAATTAGCTGATGTTTTAACAAAAAAAAAAATCAAGTAGGAAATGTGTCCCTGCTATGGTAGGCCATATAGAAGAGACACTGAGGTGATTTAATTCTTTTACCGCACAGGCGGTTTCAGACACACACCGCTTTCCATATGACATGACAACAGAGCCGGGTTGTGATTGGCTCTTAAAGAGGCATCAGAAAAATCCCACCAATCAGGCGTGTTTGCTTTGTATGAATCAGAGAAGCTGATGCAGGCAGCCAATCAGATTCTAGCATATGCATGAACATAGATATTTAGGTGCTTTCTCCCATTAGGACTGAGTGTAGTGAACAGTATGATATGAATGAACTGCCTGTTAATTGTGCAAACAAGGAGTACAGTAGCATATCTGTAGAGATACTACACTGTCCTCACATGTCAGGTCTTATCAGGGCAATCACACTACACTCAATGACCGCCATAAAATACCTCAACAGCCTCCGCACACGGACAGCACAGTTAATCATTGAACCATGTATTGAGCAAAAATCTGGCATGCTCAAACAGTGTCAAAGCAGGCAGGGGGACGAGGCCGCAGACAGAAAGGACATTTTTTGGGGGGGTAGAAAAAGGAGGGGGTAACTGGGTAACTGGGTCAGACTCCGTGGCAACTGGGGAGGGCGGGGAAGAGGGCGGCCGCTCACCTTCTCGACAAACGCTGACTTTAAGCACCCCGGTGCCGAGACAGTCTCCAGCTGGCACACAGAAGCCGGCGTTGGTGGGGTTGTCATCGGGGCTCATGAGCACGTCGCTAGGAGGAGCGAAGCGGTAGGCCTGGATGCCTTTCACCTCCACGTCTTCAACGTAGCCTAAATGGATAGACCTAAAGGAGGAAAACAGGTTCAGTGACTCTTTTAGGGGATCATAAAGTATTGTCAAGAAGAAAAAGAGTCATCAAGAAGAAGTAATCATCTGGGCAGTTATGACTATAAAAGTATATAAGTGTTATGCACATGATAACCACTTCCTGTACATTTCTTGAAACCTCCCAAGTATTCGCCCATCCCGTTCCAGACTTTCCCCACATGTTTTTCACTCCATTGACGGCCTTATCACAAGTGGTAATAACCACAGCTCTGGCCCCTTATCAGCATTTTGTGTATGACTCAGCTGCAATTTCCTATCTTAAACGTCACCGGGAGTTCTGATCCTCGCCCAGCCGAGACGCTTTGACTGTAAACAAATTTATAACCACATCAGCAACACGTGCATACCTGCAGAGATCAGCCGCAAAGATGTAGAGCAGCTCGTTTCTGTTGATCAGAGGGTGGAAGACGGCGCCGTCCGTACCGTTGATCATGTTGCTCTGATTGGAGGACCACCACGACATCTGCCTGTTGATCAAGAAGAAAACTGGGCATATAAGTCTGGTGTGTAAGAAAATGTACTAAATTTTAAGGTTTGTCTATATGAATTTTAGATCATTTTTTTAGACAAACAAAACATCTTATTTTTACCCAACAGTCCCAACACCCAAAAACATTAATTACTATCGATTCTTTAAATGTATTCAGCTGCTAATTCTTCAGTATTTTTACAAGTTTAAACTTCTACTTGGACTTGGGTTACTTCGTTCATTGTTGTATTGCTACTTCGACTTAAATATTAGAATTCTTCTTCCCCTGCTGCCAACGACCTACATATGCTGATTACACTCAAAGTTCAAAGTCACTGTCCATATCCAAACATTCATTTTGCAACTGTTCTAAATCCAAGGGAGCAAAGGCTCTGGACTCTACAGTTTGTGTAACTACTGTAGGTGAATGTCATAAATGTCGTGATTTGTGACTTATGCTGCCAACAAAGAGTGCCTTCTGTGTTCCAGGAAAGCAGGGAGCGGAAGAAAGTGATGCCTGATTCAAGTGTTTTACCTCAGGCCGTTCCAAGAATCGATCTTGCCATAATCCAGGTAGTTCTCCTCGCCGGTATGGAACACAAACTCCCCTTCATGGGTGCCATTTTTCTGCAGAAAACAAGACGATATTCATAAGATAAATATTCAGAACACAGCAGTCAGAGACGTTTGTGTACATCTTGTTAGTCATTAGCACACCCCTGAGCGAATTCACCCCAGACTCTTACTGAGTGCGGCATTAGACAACAACTATATGACCTCAGAGAAAACAGATATTTTAGAGTACATTCTTTATAACTAATCATACTTGTAACAGTTGTGTTAACTGTCAATTAATTTTCCCATTGTTGTCTAGAAGGCTTTATTAATTATTCAGATTTTTATAATGTCATACAATGTTGAAAAATGCCTATTTCATACTTCTCTTTTCCACAATTTACAGTCTCCAAATTGTGTGGTTGGTCTCACAAATAGATTTCTGGGTCGAAAGAAAAGCCTGAAAACTGTGAAATCTTAACTTGACAAATATATATTTCCTTTCCCAGTGGTGCTGAACCGAAGTTCATCAGGTTCCAACATTGAATATCTACAAGATAAAAAAAGTAGCACAGATACACACAGAGTTGAATAATCTCAGTGTCACTGATTTTTTCAGGCCATGTCAAGCAAACATGCCAATGTTGCCGACCTCTGTGTACAAATGACAGGACTTCAAGCTCTGGTGAAGCCCACGAGGCTGATATAAAAGATGATTGTGAACTTAGTCAGCTGTGCTTAACATCAGTGTGTGTGCTACTTTAAAAAAAAAAAAAGGAACAATCCTTTTCTGCTGCAATCCATCAACTAATAGCTTTATTTGAAAAAGGAAAAAAAAAGGAAATTGCTGCTCTAAGGATCACAAGGCTGCTGCTGTCACAGTCTGTGCTAAGTTGCAGACACTGCTCTATAAACAGGAAGTACAAGCATCTTCCATCAGCATGTGGACAATCTCACTTCTCGTACGTGATGTTGCCCAGGGAGCAGTTGTTGTCTATTGTTGTAGTAACCCCTGACGAACCAACACGCAACAGGCTTTCGCAAGGTTTTTGCACTACAGTAACATCAATCACGCATCATAAAATACGTTCAGGAAAGTGACTCATTTTACCTTCCACATCAGCCCAAAATACTCGTCCACTTCAGGCTTCATGGAGTGGACCTTCGAGAGAAGAGGGTCCTTGAAGCCCCACAGGACCTCATGGACAGTGCGGGTCATGAACAACTCCACGCCCAGGCTGTTCATGTACATGGAAACCAAAGTCCGCAGGATGAAGGAGTAAGAGTGCAGCTCGTTCATGATCGCCTGTCGAGAAAAAGAAAAAGTCAGAGTATGGAACCAGTTTTGCACTTCATGTTGAAAATCCCATGGTAAATGTTGCTTATCGGTTTCCTCGGCTTGTTTCTATTGGCCTGATGTGACTCAAGTTTGTATGTTTAACATATCAAAATGTCACAATAAAACTAAGAGGACAATGAGCTGGAGTATGTGAGGGGAATTACCCAACAAAACAAAGACACACATGCCAATCAAATGACTAAAACACAATCCAAAGGACATGATTACTGGCTGCTGCGGGTCATAATAACACACATTATCCCATCCAGACAGAAACGTCTTACCACAAACGGGATGTTGACAGTCCTGATGATGTCCACCTCGGGGTTACCGGCTGACTTCTCGGGCACAAACACAAAAGTTTTGGGGTTCAGGGCGTAAAGCTTTGTGCCGTTCTCCAGGAAAGTTACGTTCTCCCGCGGCCTGTATTCCCTGGTGTGGAAATGTTTGGTTGTCATGTTAGTCCAGATGTCTTTTGTTTTGATTTCACACAGCAGTAACAAAAGACTCCCAGATGTCTTTCCTTAAATCAGGACTTTTATGGACGTGGTTAAAATGCTAACCACTTCCCATTAATGTCTGTGACACACATTCAGCTGCAGCTCTTTGCAGACTTATCTTTTCACATCAAACATACCTGTAGGTGTAGGGTCCGATCTGTTTAACAGCTGCCTTCCCGCCTGCCAAGAAAACCTCTGGATTGGTCACATTGAAGAAGTAATACTCCATATAAACAGGTGGAGGTGGGTTCTTCCAGGATTCAAACACTTGGCTCTTCTCTGTCAGAGTAATTTCCTATAAGGAGAAAAAAAGAAAATACATGTTCAGACTGAGAAACAGCACACAGAGTGTTGAGACAACGAGTTATGGACACTTAAGTTTTACACTTTGGTTGAATAACATTTGTCCACTTTCAGAGCTCTACACTGTTCTGAATGAGTGTCATCTGACAGCACACATGGCACTTTTCTGTGAGAACCTTATGCAGTGCCAAAAACCCTGAAACCCAGAGGGAAGCAGAGAAAAGTCCTTCTGAGCTGCAGAAAAAACAGTAAGGACAGGCAGAAAATTTCAGCAAAAACTGCACCCTGTCTCTGACCTCAGCAAGCCTGGGCAAGCATCAGACTGTGGGCTACTTGTCAGCAAACTCAACACAGAGACATGTTGCAATAGTGAGACTTCTCTGCAGCGCTAAGCATCAAACACACTGAGTGCCAGGTGAGTCTTTGTATGAGAAGAAAAAAAACAATATCTAGAAGATGGTTTCACTCCCTGTTGTGTCACAGATGTTTTAAATATGGTCATGCAACAATAAAAAAGTTACAGTCCATAAAAAGTAACCTTGTTTGACATCAGCCCAGGTGCCACATGTCTGAGGACAAGCAGCAGAAAAATGACATAATTAACGTGCATAAGAAAACATCTAATTTTCAGTGCAGTTACAGCTCTCGGTATGTTCACAGGAGGCGTTTGTTTTGGTGTGGTGTATTTTTAAACAAGGGAAAAAGGTAAATGACCTGTTTCCTTTCGTGTCTTGCTCTTGGCGAGTTCCTGAAAACCTCTTGCTTCCAGTAAAGTGTGCTTAAGTGAGGCTATGTATTGTCTTCTGTTGACAGTTGCTTTGAGAAAATGTAGCTTAAGGTGTGGCTGCACTTCCTGTTTGGGTTTCAACTTCCGACATTCAAACATGTTTTGCACTATAGAAATGTTTCTTGTTGCAACATCTCCCCTTGACTACAAAAGCTTCATATCTACTTTCACAGTCAACAAATGTTGAGATGGTTCGGCAAAGGGAGGAGAAGAAAAATGCTAGTTTGGCTCAGTTTTGACTTGGTTTGGAATTGATTTAATTTGATTAACCAGATGAATATTCTCAAAATGTTTCCTTGTTTTCATCTGTAAAATCAACCAAAATACTGAAAATGCTCATCCCAATGTCCCAGAGCCTAAAGGGACATCTTCAACTGTCTTATTTTCAAGCCTACAGGCCAAAACCCAAAGATTTACAAGTTTACACTGATATTCAACAGAAAAGCAGCAAATTCTCACACTGAACAAGATAATGAATGAATATTTTAGTTATTTTCACAGCTCTGGAGGGGTTTGCTATTGTGTTTTTGAGTGCGTAGTGCTCTGTTTTTTTTATTGTGGGAAAAAAAAGAAATTACAGATGTTGCATTGCACAATCATAGAGTCATCCAAAGAAAGCATCACAGTCTCACAAAAGCACTGAATTACAAGGAAGGCTGATGTCACAGCTGCATAACTACTTCCAAAAAATGTATCTGGAGGTATTTAAGAAGTGAGCCTCCCCCGAGTGATCAGGATCATTTTTTCTGCCTTTTAATTAAGAGCGGATGTTAAACCAGGTAATGCAATGGAAGCGCATGACCCTGCCGAGCAGTCAGCACAGGACTTGTATGAAACATTATGCCAAAGCAGCAGAACTGACCTAATTTGTTCCCTTTCAAAAACAAAATGCAAACTGACACTTTTGAAACAGGCTTCTGTCTAGTCTGGCTTTTCCCCTGTAGCATTACGTGTGACTGTAGCCCGCATGAATCCCTGTGTTTGTCCACCTTGAACAAAGGTCTTTCAAAAGGCCTTTACCAGAGTTATATGAACATCATTTATCTCTCAGAAAGGAAAAAGAAAAAACCTTGATCTGTCGCAAACAGAAAAACAAGTGAGGGACAAAGTGGAGAGGTTTGCCAGTGTAATCAACATACAGTGTTATTCATTCACCGGTGGGAAGGCTGAATGAGTTTCAAGAACTCAAACTAAACTAAAGTAAACTGGGCCTTAGCCAAATAACCTCAGGCACAGCTTAGGTGTGGCATGACAAGATCCTGCTTCTACAGCACGTGGAAAAAAAAAAAAGTTCATGGAAAACTGCAGAATCAAAAACATGACAATCCACACTCTGGAGATTCTTATTCAAGTGGTGCGTCACGGACACATTAAGTGAAAACACTGTGATCTCGCGGTGCGACCTTGTTCTTGAGAGCTTACAAGCCCAAACAGTCATACTACCTTGAAAAGTCTCCTCTCCACAACAAGGCTGAGAGGAGTGGCATGAGTGGGTGTTTCCTCGTCGGAGAAGAGCAACTCGGGATAGGCCGAGGCTGGAACAACAAGGCACAACGAGGTTGCTCGCAGGCAGAAATCATGCCCCCGAGGCCAAGAAGTCTGTTAAATTCCTGGCATGGCTTTACCCCCTGCTTCCCTCCGCACCCAGCTCAGACATAGAGAGTCTGTATCCTGGAGGTGGCTTGTCCCAAACAACTAGGCTACATCATTATTACAGAGAGCCAAACACCAGATTAGGTAGATTTTTGGAGTCACTTCAGTTTGCCCGGGCCTGACTAATTCAATAGGAAAGACTGTGGCTAAAGAGGATTAGCTATGCTGTCATTTCATGTAATCGCCAGCCACATCAGAATTTCGTCCCCCGTTGATGAACTTTGACTAACTCTTTTAATTTGGGTCTCCTGGATCGTTGCCGTGTTCCAGAATGAGGCACAAATGAGCCCCCGACCTAAATTTAACCGCAGGAGGGGGAAACCGTGTCAGGGAGGAAGCTGTTTGTGAGTCTCCGACTTGGACAAATTGTGTGTCGAGCTGTTCTCTTCTCCGTAAGTAGCGAGGAGGAGAGATTTTAAAGTACAGATGGTGGAGTTGCACGGTGCATCCAACACGGTGATTCATGACAGTAAGAGGAATGTGAGGAATTTAAAGCGAAGAGATCAGCAGTGGGTCTGCCTGCAGGGTGGGATAGGGTGTCAGCTGCCTACACCCTCCCACCATCACCCCTACATGTCCCAAACTGGGGCATCAGTCCCCAGAAATGCAGACATGTGACCGCACAGGTCCACCAGTCTCAACACATTTCTATGCAAATTTAAATCAGGTCATGAATTAATGTAAAGCCCTGTTTTTTTTTTCTTTTTTCTTTTTTTATGTCTACATGATATTTCAGTCATTACAGAAGATACACTTTCCTGTGATAATGAAACAGGTGTTGGTTGATTAGTTACACAGCCAGAAGTGAAAGTTGTTTTTTGACAAAAAAGGACAGAATCATAATTTCATATACGTTAGCGGAGTTTAGGGGGATTTCTTTACATAGAGATGGACATTTGAAGGTCACACCTAAATCCTTAATCATTTAACCACTGAAATGCCTTTTAAGTCTGTAATGTTACAGATCAGTCAAATGCATGTTGATTTATCTGGTTTTACAGAAGCTGAATGCATGGTTATTAGAAAGCTGGATGGCTGCCTCTCATCCATCTCTTGACACATTGTGTAAAACTTGTTACAGATCCGCTACTGGAAGTCAGGGACTCCCTGGACTCGCCTGTCCACTTAGCCCGTCTCCCTTCCCCCATTCCTCCAGACCAGCTCACCTCCCCCCTGCCCACCGTGTCCCTGCTGGCTAAGATGCCTACAACTCCTACTACTACTACTACCACCGGTAATCCTGCTCCGGTTAAGCGACCATCATGAAGTCAGTACATGAAGCCTGTACCAGCAGAAATGTGTCACCGGGTCATGCGCACAGCACTGGACAGGTTCTCCAAACGCTACAGCGAACAGAAAAAAGAACAAATCGTGCCTTCTCCTCATTTCTCCACACTCGATTCAATAAAATATCATGGACACCGTGCTGATTTGACAGATCATATTAACGCTGTAGATTTGTGAAGGAATGTGAAAGAAGATATTTAAAAATGGCAAGAAAAGGAGATAAGGTCACGATGAACTCACCTCTGAGAGAGGCACAAGCATAATTCCCTCTTGTGTGGGACTTACAGGGGATTTCTACCTGAAGCGAAGACTGTAGGTATTTGCTTATGGTTCAGAATATAGCCTACCAGCTGTTTAACATGTATCATGTTTAAATGAAAGCTTTAAAAACATAAAAAAGACGCTGCACAGCTATGTAATGGGACTTAACGCGGATTTATGAAGGGAAACGCTTCATGGCGATGCATTGCAGAATGCAGCAAAATATACATTACCACTACTACAGTTGACAGCTTAAATAAACCAGTTTACACATTGGACAATCTTGTGACCCTGCATACTGTCAACCAACACCAGTGAGATGCTGAATGCGCGTGATTGACCACTGCAGACGAAATGCTCCAACATTTAAACCCCTCAAGTGTGACAGATGGAAGAAGTGTCAGGGCAAAGGAACACATAGAAAACCATTGGCTTTGTGTGACACACAACTTACCTTTTTTAACCGGCTGTGGATCATTGTTTGGAAGACTTGAGCCACGACCAGGGCGATCCCCACTATCAGGAGGTGAGCGCACACGATGCCGGTGGCGTAAATGGCACAGGATCTCCGAGTCATGATGATGCCGGGCGGATGTGCTGTCCTCTCAGGGTAGATTTTTTAAAAATAAACTTCACTGAAGTCGATGATAACTTCCCAGAAAAATAAAAATTACACTAAATGTAGCGAGGTATGGTATCGTGCGACCTCGGATCCGCCTGGTCCTGAGCAGCAGCAGCAGATGGGGTTTAAACTTCTCTCTTCACCGCCCTGTGGAGTGGTCTTCCCGACGAGGCTGGGGGTAGAAAAAGATCGAAAAATGTTGGCACTTCTCATCAAAAACCGAGATATAACACTTGAAAGAGAGAGACAGAGAGAGAGAGAGGGAGGACTAAGCTGCTCTGAGGCGTTGGTGAAATGAAACAGCAGCTCTCAGCACATCGTAGAAGAAGAGCTGTCCTCCTCCTCCCCTTCCTCTACGCATTAATGAAGCCGGTCAGGCGAAAAGCGTCGTTTTGGGAGGCTGCATGGGCGGTGGGTGTGTGTAAAACAGAAAGAAAGGGCAGTGATGGTGCTTTGCTTACATGGCTGATGTCACCAATTATATAAAAAGTACAACATATATCAACTTAAGCAAAACAAGAAGAAAAAAAGTGTACTTTGTATTGTTAATATATATTTTTTGTGCATTTAAGCCTTATTTATCCGGGTTTAGGTGACATAAAGGCGCCCTTTAGCGCTGGTGCGAACACATTTGAAGTTACTGGCATGTATGACCCATGCAAGAGGATTATGAATGAATAAGCAGCAGCGTGGTCGTGGCTCACCTGGCCACTTTGTGATGAGCTTACTGGGTGTCTGTGCACATATGTAGGGGGGGTAATCATTGAAAATGACACTTTTAAATGGATAACACAGCCTTCCGTGATGGTCCACTAACTGAAAGTGAACACAGAGGAGATCCGTTACCTTTTATAGGAACTCCGCTATCTCGCCTCATCGCGTCTCCTTAAATAAGCTCAGCGTGGACATGAATAATGTGCCATTCAAACAGCCAACGATCGTTGACGCGAGCCCTTTGTCCGAGCAGCTCGTGCTCTCATTGGCTGCTGCCATCCCGGACCACCGTCTCAAGACCACCCCCTGCGCGCGCTGATTGGTCAGACGCTGGTGAGTACGATGCTGAATTTGATCGACTGATTTCGGGGCGGGGCTCCTATAAAGGGGGAACCGGCGGCGTGGTGCTTTCCACCGACACAGAGAGGATGTTCAGCGGCTGCTGCGGAGCCCTGCCGTAGCCACACTGATGTCCTGTGGGGGGAAAAACAGAAAAATGTGGGTGATTAATGGCATGCATTATGGTCATCACGAGGCGAAGAGCCACTAGATATTGACAAACACAAATCACATGTACACAGGAGCATGTTAAGTCTTCTTCATTGAGGGAAAATGTCACTGCAGAGCAGTAAAGACAGTTTAATGTTCAACAAAGTTGATGACTAAACTCAATCTAATCTTTTAAGGTGTGAACACAAGAAAGATCAATGTCTCTGTAGCAGTTAACACTTCTACATATAATAATACATGTCTGAAGCCTTAAAACTACACTTCTGCAAACAGGATGTTGCAGCAATTTGACTTAGGATGCCGCTGTTGACATTTCTGTAAAACACAAAAAATGTCAATAGTCTGTTAACTACCTTTCAAACAAATTCAACCCAATGTTTATTTATTATTCCTTAGCATGGGCAGCAAAACACTACACATTATAGATACACATTATCATAAAGGCCCAGAAAACCTAATCTCTCAGTCAGGTTCTTCTTCAAATTGAAATCTGCCCTGTGATCATAACATTTTGGTTATTTTGTAAGACAGATTCTATTTTCAAAGCTTATTCACTGATTCGAATAGGGCACAGCACAGGTGGATAAGGTGATGTCATGTCATTTTGGTGCACCACTTACCATTCATAACACCCAAGGACTTCACTTTGTGTTGTAAAGTGTTGGGGACATAAGGACCTAGATGAGTTTTTTTTACTTCAATTTTAGGCAATTTTAAGTGGTATGAGTATGAGGTCAGAGTAGATAAAAGTGTCAACATAAAAAACAGTATAATGGTGCAACACAAGTGCATATTGTAGACTGCCACAGAGTTAAAAA
>JAOWBC010001486.1:22398807-22408908 GCA_028566105.1 Hypoplectrus providencianus
TATTGTTGCCCCTGAAGTCAGATATTAATAAGCATTAAGTGGTTCAAATTGTCCCTCGGATTCATGTTTCATAATCTAAGTTTGATTAAATGTGTTTTGTGCTTTTAAATATGGACACCATAGCTAAGAAAGAGAGTAAACTGTACATTACACACACACTTTATGGAACAGTGGCGCTGTTTGTGTCTCACCCGTATCTGTCGGCCAGATCTCGGGCCTGTCTGATGTGAACGTCCCTCACGTCTCGGAGGTCTGCCTTTGTGCCCACCAGCACGATGTCCGGACTGTCACAGTACGCGTTGGCCTGCAGCTGACCTGAACCAGCACAGAGGAGGTCATTTAACCCCAGAAAATGCAAATAAACACGCATGAGCTTTCATCTTCAAAATCAAGTTTCTCAGTGTGTGTGTGTGTGTGTGTGTGTGAAAGAGAGAGATTACTTTATTGTTGTTCTTTTCAATATATTTTTCTTTTCTTTTCTTTATTTTTTTCTTATTTGTTTAACTGATATGTATATAGGCCATTTTTCATACTATTATATGCCTTTTTTTAAATAACATTACGTATCAATTATATTAGTACAAAAGCACAATTTTCCAATATAATTATTATTATTTTGATTCCCGTATTTTCTGTATATGATTTTTGTTAATGTCACACTTGCTTTGGCAATGTAAACAAATGTTCCCCATGCCAGTAAAGCTGCATTGAATTGAAGTGAAGAGAGAGAGAGCGAGACAGAGAAGCATTGATCTAAATGAGTATTGATCTGAATCTGCTGCTGAGGCGACACATACTCATCCAGCTCCTGACGTTGAGGAAACTTTGCTGATTGGTCAGGTCGAACATCAGCAGGAAGCCCATGGCGTCTCTGAAGAAAGCTGTGGTGAGACTGCGGAACCTGGAAACATCAGATACCTCAATTATTACAATAGAAACAAAAAGAAAAGAAAAGGTACTGTAAGGACACTCACAGAAAGATGTCATGTGAATATACATTTACTTTGAGGACTTTTACAAGGTCCAAAATAAATAATCAGAAATACTAATGGTATTAATAATCCATAAGAAAGAAAAAGATGTAACCGCTGTAACCTTCTGCCCCCTGAGAAATGCCTCATTGCCAAGATAATTAATTCAAGTTCTACATTAACATTTCAAGTCTGAGGTACTGTACTTGAGTATTTACTTTTTATGTAACTTCTACTTCACTACATCATCAAGGAAAATCTTGTACTTTTTACTCCACTACATTTAGCTGACAGTTTAAGTTACTCTTCAGGTCAAAAATCTAACATGACAAATTTAAAGTGATTAGACTTTTGTGTTTAACAAAAATCCATAACAATAAATAACGTAGATGAAATGAAAGAAAGTGGAGAAAATGCAAAACACCGCTTACTGTAATGCATCGAAAATAATAGTTCAGTTACAATATATATAAAACAAGTGTGTCCATTCTGCATAATGAGTGCTGTTTCTTAAGTAAGGGGTCTGATTACTGTTTGGACCACTGCCCTCTAGCAACACGATTAGTTAAGATGGGGATATAAATATATATAATTCTTAAAATTTCATAAAAACACATAATAAATATACATTTGAAAAGATTTTACCATACAGAGTCTGTTGTAAACAGTTTGTATGCCAGCCAGGAGCCTTGCAGTTCAACTAAACTTAACTCAGAAGGAATTTTTACACATATTTGGCCCTACATATCATGTGGTCCTACATTTTGGATATGGTGCTCCATCATGTTGCACTTAAAGTTCAGTTCCTTGTGCAGCACCAGTTGTGATCACTGTGTTGATTTACCTCTCTTGTCCCGCTGTGTCCCACAGCTGTAGGTGGACTCTGAAGTTCCTCTCAGTCATCCCATCTGCACCTTTCCCCGTGTACGCCTGAACAAAAACCATAAACCATTTAGATGACTCTGTCTACACTTAACATAACTTACTAACATTTACTTTACTAAAGATTTACAAAAGATTATTTGAGGAGCTTTTGGTGCATTTCCTATTTTAAATGTTCACTGATTAATTGTCAAAACTATTATTAATAATTGTAAATTCATTCATTGACTTATTATTGCAGCTCTATATTCATACTGATTGACAGGGTTTAAATATAAGGACATTAGACACAAATATAAATTTAAGGTGACATTTCTGAAACAGTTAAAGGTTTTTTATTACTATGTATAGTGAGTATGCTTATGGTAAAAAAAGGGAACTATAAGTCACTTTTTACAGGTAAGTCAACTTAGAAATAATGTGTGTGAATATATATATATATATTATTATTATTATTATTATTATTATTATTATTATAATTATTATTTTAACTTAGGAACCATTGTTGAAAAGATGCAGCAGGAGCATCACTCACCACTCTCTTTTCCCTGAAGTCGATGCCCACTGTGGTCGTGAACTTGCGGTTGAACTTGTTGTCGGTGAACCTGTAGAGAAAGGTGGTCTTTCCCACCCCCGAGTCCCCGAGTGCCAGCAGCTTGATCAGATAGTCATAGTCCCAGTCAGCCATGATGCAGCTGAGCCCAACCTGCCACAGAGGTGAACTCACAGTACAGAGCTAGGCTAGGATGGATCATGAACAGGTTGGAGAGAAAGAATGTTTAAGTAAAGGGGAAGAAAACAGGGGAAAAAAAGGTGAAATAGTTCCACATAAGCTGCAGTTTAAACTCTGAGGGTGCAGGACATCACACAGGCTTATGGGGACGTCATAACTCCAGACTCGTTAGACTCTGATCAGAGAGGGGCTAGCACATGACTGGAGCGGGCTTCCACATGAGCAGTCAAATGTCCTGCCCGTTCTCTCAGACTTTGCAGAGTGAAAAATACAGGCCTGTTTGGCAGACAGAACTCCTTTTATTGACTTAAACGGCTTCACGGCATGACGCCACACAGGTCACTGCAGCGCTTTGGATCCGCTCGCAGATCAGGCAGCGTGGAAAATCAGATTTGGTTACGGAAGAAATAGCATAGAGCCGCCAAATCATAAGAATAGTGTTTCATTTCTTTGGTATGTTCGAGATTTAAGGGTTTGTTAGAACATTCTGGAGATTTTCAGCCAATTTCAGCAACAAAGCAGTGACAGGACAGTGACATAGCAGTCACCTCCCAGGTGTATTTATTATAGTGTATTCTTCATAATCAGCAGAATAAACTAATTAACCCCTTTAACCTGCAGCAACCCTTTAACAAAGATGTATTTTGTATTTTGGAAGTATCTTTGGTGTTTTCCTAATATTCCTTAAGACCCAAACAACTACAATTCTCCCTATAAAATGGCAAAAAAAAGCCTCGTACCTTACCAGTCTATCTGCAGAAAATGCCAACGCCCATTCAGATGTCGCTCAACTCGTCCTGATTGAATAAAATAATCGCTATCATGATACAATGCCACATCCTGAACCTTTCCCCCCTTCTTCCATGTGATCCAGGGAGGAGTTTCAGGCCAGAATGAAACAAGCAGGGCTGTGCTTACAGACCTTGTGTTTTCTGGTATTTCACATGAGGAGGGGTGAAGAAAAAAAAAGGGCTCATTGAAACTTGGATGTTGACGAATAATGTGAGCCTCTGTGGATTTCAGTGGAAATCGTCAAACCAAGGAACGAGCCCCCCCCCCCCCCACTTCTAGAGGCTAAGCAAACTAATCCTGCCTCTCTAAACAATGTGAAAACAATACGAAAACAATAAACATGAAGCCAAATTCTTGCTTGATTTAGGTCCCTTTGAGATTTTGGGGTTACATGGTGGCTTCAGGGAAAAGAGGTCACACATTACCTGCAAGGTATTGAAAAACAAAATGAAATATAAAGATATATATCATTTACATATTTTTGTCCCTGATGCAACCAAAGAAAACAAACCTTTGACATTTTATTTTAATTTCCAGTTGTGTCATCAAAACCCAAAAAGCCTCAGACTGTGAAGGGCTTTTATTCTGGACTTTAAGGTGTTTTATTTTATTTTGTCCCCTCCTTGTATATAACACAAGAACACAGGTTTAGAAAAATGAAGCATTTTCTTTTAGAGGAATAACATAAGAACATGTGAGTTTGTTTCCGTCTTGGATTCCCACCAGCAGCAGTCACTTGCTGTCTAACTGGGTTTGAAATACTTGAACAGGTTGTTTGCCTGACTGCCTTTTCCAGCAGCCTTTCTTTCTTTCAGGCTCCTCGCTGCAGGTTTCCTGGACGACAGCGTCTTCAGGACGAGTTTCTGCTGCTTCCACTCAGACATCAGCTCCCTCTGAACATCCGGAGGAAGCTCTGAAAACACCTTAGGGTCCACATTTCCCGGGAACTCGCAGTCAGAAGACCGGGGGAATGACGGCCTTTCCTCCTCCATGACGTTTCCTCCTTGAAATTCACTTGTGCCCGCAGGCTCCTGCTGATTCACGGTGGTCAGCCTGTTAGATGGATTCAGTTCCTCTGGAGCCTCTTTTGTATCTTTAATATTTTGTGAGTCAGGAATAGGCTGTAAGGACTTTTTTTGCGTTATATTGGGGACGTGAAGGACTGCAGAGGAGCCTGGGAGAGAGTCTGTGTAGGCAGGAGATAACAGCTCCTTCTGGATGTCCTCAGGGAGAAGCATGAACACTTCGGGGTCAATATTTGGGGGTAATCTCTGTGTCGCTGGGATATTTGGTTGTTCAGGGTCTGACCTTGCTGTGCTGCAGGAAACTCTCTGTAGCAGAGGGTCTTCTACAACTCTCTGCTTTCTTTCAAACCCACGCGGTGCTGCCTCAGAGCCACGAGGGCTTTTAGTGGTTACTGTCCTTTGTGAGTCAGGCTGAGTAACCACGCTGTGTGCGCTGAACTGATGATCCGTGCAGAGACTGTCCCCACTCTGAGAGGAAACACCCTATTGGAGAATAAAGATGTTTCAGGAATTTCAGAGTACTTACACAATATTTCTAAGAAGAGAATATCCTGCAGGCACAGTGTGAACAAATAAGTATAAAGCAGAGTTTCTAGGAGCTTTTTAATGGCCTGTGTGAGGCAGTTTATTTCCTGGTTCATAAACATACCGCCTCAAGTATTAAAGCGTTAAAGAAAACAAGTATGAAGAAGATGACATGGCTTTGAATTATTATATCACATTTTTTCTGCACTTCCAAGCAGTAGAGAAAAATAATATCCATATCATGTGATATGATTAAATGAATGTGACAAATTAGCAGCTAAAATCTGTTTTGAGAAACACAATATTTTATCATTTCAGCTTCTTAAATTTTAAGCTTTCAAAATAATATAAGATATAACAATATAACATAAAATACAAAAGTAACCCAGTATATGTCTTGGCTTTGGACTATTTGTTTAACTAAACAGGACATTTTAAAATGCTATCTTTAGCTCCTCTGTAAAGTAGAGGGATGTGTTTTCACTGCTATTCTTCATAGATCAAAAAACTAACTATTTTGTGTTCCTTTTTATATTTGTGGTTTCATTTTCTCTCTATTTTATTGGTGTTGCATATTTAACTGAGGTTAACAATTTAATGTGCTCAGATTGATTTACTGTTTGCTTTGTTAACTATTCTTATTTTTTTTTTTTTTTTACATCTTTTTCTTCCCATAAACCTGAATTCAGTGCTTCTTAAAAATGTTTCCTGCAGAGACCCAGATGGAAATTAAAATAAAAAGCCTGATTACGTTTTTACTTTGCTTCACTGTGGCTACCTTGCTTTGTGATGAGGGGACCTGCGTCTTTCTGGGGGACGTGCTGTGTGTGAAGAAAGATGTTATGGAGCCCTTTCCGCCGGCTGCAGCTCCCCTGGCCTGCAGGTTACTGAAGCAAACGTTGATGAGGGTGAGGTGGAAGGCGGCGCTGCTGTCCACCATCTTGTTAAAGAGCTTCATGGCCAATGGGACGAGCTGGACCACAGCGTCTTCCCCGCTGCCTGTCAAAACGTTACAGCAAGTCAAGAATTAGTAAAAAAAACAACAACAAGACATTGAAATCTGCAACAACAGCCAAACTTTTATTTATCAAAGGAACTTTTAATTTGACACATGGTCATTTCCTATCGATTTATCATTATAGCTGACCATTGTTAATGTCAATATATTGATTTAATCATCTTTAAAGAGCTGTGACAAACTTTAAAGACTAATATTGACATATATTGTGACTTAAAAATTTATATTAGACATGAGTAAACATGCATGCTCTATTTATAGCATAGTAAAACCAAAAACACATACTGAACTTCTCCTGCTTTTGTATTTAGGTGCTACAATTAAATACAAAGAAAAAGAGAGAGAGTACACTCATGGCTATCAATGCTCAAGTCTAAATACACTTTTAAGCATCTTTACAAGTAGAACTGTGATAAAGTATCCACATATGTCATCCTGAGCTCTTCACACTGTTCTTCCATGACTTTACCAGATGGGATCTTCTGTCCGATGTGGCTGGGAATCGGACACTGCCGGCTCTCCCGACTGAACCACTTGTTGGTTGCCGAGTATCGACGGATAGTCAGCCGGAAGGTTTGAGGCTGCCTCCCATCTTTGTGCATCCTAGTTTTCAAACAGACGATTGATGACAGAGTGAGATTCAGCCGCATCAAAGATTAAAATACCACAATAAAAAGTGTGTTACCTTTCCACCAGACTGCTCAGGAGTTCATGAATCTTTTCCAAAACTTCTTTAGTGGACAACAACAAACAACAACAAGACATTGAAATCTGCAACAACAGCCAAACTTTTATTTATCAAAGGAACTTTTAATTTGACACATGGTCATTTCCTATCGATTTATCATTATAGCTGACCATTGTTAATGTCAATATATTGATTTAATCATCTTTAAAGAGCTGTGACAAACTTTAAAGACTAATATTGACATATATTGTGACTTAAAAATTTATATTAGACATGAGTAAACATGCATGCTCTATTTATAGCATAGTAAAACCAAAAACACATACTGAACTTCTCCTGCTTTTGTATTTAGGTGCTACAATTAAATACAAAGAAAAAGAGAGAGAGTACACTCATGGCTATCAATGCTCAAGTCTAAATACACTTTTAAGCATCTTTACAAGTAGAACTGTGATAAAGTATCCACATATGTCATCCTGAGCTCTTCACACTGTTCTTCCATGACTTTACCAGATGGGATCTTCTGTCCGATGTGGCTGGGAATCGGACACTGCCGGCTCTCCCGACTGAACCACTTGTTGGTTGCCGAGTATCGACGGATAGTCAGCCGGAAGGTTTGAGGCTGCCTCCCATCTTTGTGCATCCTAGTTTTCAAACAGACGATTGATGACAGAGTGAGATTCAGCCGCATCAAAGATTAAAATACCACAATAAAAAGTGTGTTACCTTTCCACCAGACTGCTCAGGAGTTCATGAATCTTTTCCAAAACTTCTTTAGTGGACGACATTTTCTTGAAAGAGTCTTCATCACTGAGAGACTGAAACATGAAGAGGACAAAATAGAACTTTTTTTTTTTTTTACATAAATAAACAATAATTAACAATTCTAATGACTCCTGATCCTAATAAAATAAGATAGTTTCCTGTTTTTTTCTGTCTGTCTCAGAAGATTCTACCCTTCAGTACCTGAGGGGCTCCTGTAGGTGTGACAGGTGTGTCATCGATACCAAGGGCGAGATTCCTCAGCCGCTGAGCGCTGGAAGCTCCAAACTCTCTCACCAAGTCATTCAAAGGGAAGAGCTGAAGGTCTGAAACGCTGGACAAACCCAGGGCTTGAAGTCTCTTTGCTGTTTGGTGTCCAACTCCTGCAAACACATGATGGGAACGCAAGGTATCGTCAGGATACTAAAATATAATATTGTGAAATGTTAATTCAAATGTATTAAAATGTCAATATTATTAAAAAAAGAAAAATCCACTCCATCCATTTTCTTTCCAGCTCAAAGACAGTACTATGTCATTATCAATGAATCCCACCCGCTGTAATCTGTATCAGCATGTGTCTACAAATTCCAATATCAGTTATGAAAATAATCTGAACATCTATACCCGGCACTTTGCGGAGGCTGCTCAGGCAGCCCATGATGTCGCCGACATTCTCCGGCAGCAGGGTGGTTTGCTGATTTGGTTTGAAGGTGCCTGACACCAGTTTGGCCAGTAGCTTGCTGGTGGCGATGCCAGCGCAGCCGGTCAGCCCCAGTTTGCTGTGGATTGCTTCCCTCAGCTCGGCTGCAATGTGTGAACCTAAGGCCAACCTCGAATGATCACAGGCTTTAACATCTGCACCTGAGCAGGAACAGAAAAACAGACATTTATCTGTGGTTGCAAAAACCCCATATTCTTCAAGGTAAGTAAATGTTTCTTGCGGTGGAAAACTAAGAGTGCAATGCAAATGATTTACAAGTTTTAGGCTTGTTTCACAGCTCATTTCCTGGTTTCTGTGAGCCAGATGTGCATAAATGCACAGCTTCACACTTGAGTCACACATCTGACTTACTGAAATGGTTGTAGACGTGTCCTTTAAATGAAAACTTGTGAGACTCCGGTGTCTGTGTGAGCCTGCTTTCTACCATCTTTGTGATGTCCATGAAGTTTTCATCAAATCCAAGCCTCTCTACCAGGGGACAGTAGGACATCAGCAGCTCTGGATAATAAACAGGTAAGAAAAGGGAATAAGAGAGCTGAGAAATACAAAATATACATCTAGCTAAATATATACGCTAGGTCAAAAATAAATCGCAAATGTAACTTTTATCAATCATGAGAGAATAGAGTGAGATATATGCAAACATTTGTGGGTTTTAATGCACATATATTAAACTATAATTTAGACCCTCACTCAAGAATACAAAATTACCTCTTTTGCCTTTAAATCAGGATTCAAGATATTTTTTATTGTCTGGATATAATCTCTGGCTTCTTAATTCTAGGAAATAAAACTGTAACTTTTCTTTTCTTTTTTTTTTTTTTTAATTAATCTCAATTATTCTCTGCCACCCTCTTTTTCATAGCAAATGGACCCACACAGGCAATGAGGTGAGCTTTATCAGCAACATCTGGTTATTGGGTGTTCTATGGATCCATATTCACACTTTATCCTTCATCTTTTTCTAACTACTTTTATGACTACTTTAAAGATTGAGGGCAGACTAAAAGACAGCTTTATTTAATGAACCTACCTGTCATTTTATAGGACATTTCTCTGTAGTGTGTCAGGTCTTCTCCTTTAACCAGCACCAGCTGAGGGCATTTCTCCTTGGCATCAGTCACAGACATCAGCTTAGTGACACCCTGATCCCGTGCCACATAGTTGCATGTAACTATGATGTATTTCTGCTGAATACCTGATTATATGAGAAACAATATTAAATGTACAATAGCAACTATTTTGATCTGCAACAGCGGATCTTTAGTAGTAAATCAGTTTACCTAAAGGGACCTCTCTCAGTGCTGGGTTTCTGATCATTTCCACCTGAGCATAGAAGCAGTCCAGGTCAAAATGCAGAATGACTCTGTGTGCAGGCGCTGCTCCTGATGTCTTACTGAGGCTTGTACCTGGGACGAAGATTACATACACAATCATTACCAAAACAAATACACACAATTTAAAGTGAGTTTTAAGAGTCGTGTTAATCCATGAATGTAAAAAAAAATACACGAAAGCCAAAAGTTAATCCTCAATGCCTCGCAGTCTTCAAACTCTACCAGGAACAGAAGCAGCGGGGCTGAGTGGGACTGAATCTACGAAACTGTTCTTCCACTCAGTGTCATCCTCTTCCATTTCCTCCTCGCTGTTTGCCATGCCGTATTCTTGTCTTAAATCCAAATATCACATATTAAACCACCGTTGTTGTTGTTGTTTTCCTGGAGAAAGTGTGCCTTACAGTCAAACACTGTTTCGTTGCAGTCTCAGTTTGTTTTTCGCGCGTCATCGCCATCTGCAGGAGCGGAGGAATTACGGCAACATATATATAAAAAAAATAATTTAAATGTAATTTTAATTTGCAGAAATATTTTATGCTTAGTTACATCAACATCATCAACAACAACAACAACAACAACAACAACAACAACAACAATAATAATAATAATCATCATCATCATCATCATCATCATCATCATCATCA
>JAOWBC010001486.1:22410741-22423675 GCA_028566105.1 Hypoplectrus providencianus
AACAACAACAACAACAACAACAACAACAATAATAATAATAATCATCATCATCATCATCATCATCATCATCATCATCATCATCATCATCATCATCATAATCATAATAATGATGATTAAAAAATGGTTATAAAGATTAGATTAGTTTAGTTTTACCAAAGTTTACATCTAGGGATATAATAGGGATTTAAATAATTTAAATAAATAAGTAATGTTTTTAGCGATCGCCTCGCGAACTAAACAGAGCCTATATAAGAGATGCTGACATCGCGAGAGTACCTTCAGTTGGAATCCCCACCTGTTCCTCGGCGGTTAATTAACGTTAATCAAACCAAACGGCTTTCTGGCGTTTTTGCAGATGTTTCCTTCGTCGGGTCTTTTTGCTGATATAAATTGTCCTTTTACAAAAAGTGGGCTTTGTGAGCGGCCTCACTGTTTGTACAAACATGTCAAAGAATTGCGGACGTTTGGCGCCTCGAATAAATCGATAGTGGACATCTCAGGTCAGTAGTTTGAGGTATTGTGTGTGCTAGCAAAAATGTCAGTTGTGCGCTAGCTTCCTGTCTCAGCCTGATTCATATATAAAGTTATCTTAGAATTAAGTGGGCTGAACTTGGACACAACTGTCATTACCTAACTTTTGTACTTAACATTAAGATTTCCATCCTTTGTTTGAATGCAGAAAGTAAGTGAAGCAATCCGAAAATTAACTTGCCTTAAACTAAATGGTAGCCATGTATGTAAGTAAAATCCTTAAACCACCTGCTTGTCATCAGCCCAGTAAGTTTAGAATACAAATGCAAATGCCTAAAACCACAAAACGGCAACACAGGCTAACTTATAATGCTATTTGGCCTAATTTTAAAGTAATCATTGTCGTTGTAGGCAGGTTGTGAAACAAAATTCTTCACCCTAATTTTTAAAACAGATATATTCTAAAGGTGTTTGCTCTGAACACAGCTAAAGGTTATTCCCGCAGTTTAATAAAAGTAACCTTATCACCTCCTTCACCATCATTGTTGCTATTAAGTTGTAATTCACATTTCTCCTGTACAGCAGTGCAAAATGGCTATTCAGTGAACAATGAGACCAAAGATGACTGCCTCCAGGAGCTGGAGCGGATCAACAAAGAAATTGAAACTGTAAGGCACGAGGTGGAGCTGGAGCAAAGGCGTCTGTCACATTACCAGACTGTACAGGCAGACAGCATAAACACTGCACCCAAAAAACAGATAGACAGAGGCTCTCCTGGACTGTCTTCTTGCAAAAACTTTACTAAAACGTACCCCCCAGAAGGGAAGTACGTGGTTGACAATTCAAAACCAAGGACTGATTTGGAGTATGATCCTCTGTCGAACTTTTCTGCTGGCTTTCAGTGTTCCAGCGCATCAGGTAAAGAGCAAAAAGTGAGAGAGAAACAAGGTTTTAAAAGAACGAGAAACACTGTGCCCTCTGATCAAAATAAGCCAAATGCATGTCAGACTCCATTCTATGGATCACCATCTCCAGAGCCACTTGATGATGTGAATGAAGATGCTGTTCTGATTATTGATATTCCTTCCCCACCTAACAAAAGGAGAGCAAGAACTAAGAAACCAGTTGATTCTGTTACTGGCGAATCCTTCCAGGATGATGTGAAGGAGGTTGAATCATCTTCACCTGAATCAAAAATAGAAGAAAATAGAGTTTATAGTAATAGTGGTGTTGATAATAAGTGTCCGTTTGACCTTAATGAGAGCAAAGAATGTAAAAACAAACCAGTTGACAAGAGTGTAATTAATTTAACTGGGTGTTTTCAAGAGCTGCAAAGTAAAGATGAGAAAATTCCCCTCATTCAGGCTGCTAAGACAGTAGTGAAGCTAGGTCCTGAAACTGCAAATCCTCCTGCTGTCACAGAACAACAAAATCTAAACGGGAAAAAAATTGTATTGGAAAAGGAAGGAAACACATTTCCTGTTGATTTGCCTCAGTGTAAGCTAGCTGATAGTGTTAAGAAAATGAAGCCAAAGCAGGAGCAAACTTTGAATTACTTGGAGCCAGCAGAACAAGCTTCAAACAGCAATCAAAGTCATGCTCCAAACGATTCATCAGCATTGAGTTTGGCAAACAAAGCCAACTCGTCATCACCATCAGCTAAACTGTTATTTGTGACAGAAGATACTAAAGAGATTATAGTCATTAGTTCCAGTTCTGATGGCGAAGATGAGCTCAACTATTCAGACATCGAGCTGTCTGACAGTGACCCGATGGAGGAATGTTACAGGATCTTCATGGAAGAAAATAACGAAAATAACAGTAATGAAGAGCAGACAGACATGTCTGTAAGTATGTTGTAAATACTCCAGATCTTAGATCAGTACATTCCCTCAACAATATAAAGATCTTTTCCCCCTTACTGTTATTTCCAGTTTGAAGCTATGGATGCTATGGATGTGGAGAAGCCAGAGCTGAATGTCAAACCTCAGACAATGCTAGGAAAGAAGAGGATTGCTCATGAAGCCAAACATGCAGAGGTAAATGCTGCATTTATCCTATTTGATGGTGCTGAATTCTGTAAAAAATAAATGCAAGCAAATAACCTATTATGAATATGTAAAGGTGAAATATGTATTGTTAAACATTTGATGATGATATACAAAGTTTACTACGTAGAAATGGCTATAAATAGAAGATATTGCAGAATGGCCGTTTTTGTCTGTGCCCCTAATCTTGTGAAAACAAATACAGATTTCAACCTCAAGTTTAATTTTGAGGACATTTATTTATTTACCTGCTCTATTTGGCAGCCAGCAGCTAAACACAGACCTCAGCCTCAGGTGCTGGTTCCCCTACGTGGTCCTGTGGTGTCAGGATTTTCCTCCCAGCCCTCAAGTACCTCTAAGGCCCAGCAAAGAGCCTCCATGCTGTCTGCTTCCATTCAGGGGAGTCAGGTTTTTGTTTCTGCCAACTGTCAGAAGAAGCCAGAGACCCAGAGTGCAACTGTTCCTTCAACTCAAACCCCTGAAAACCTACAGCCTGCACCAGTTCAACAAAGTAAGCATTGGTTAGCTGTAACTAATTGTAACTTAAAGTAACACTCATTTTATTAGCTGTGCCTGAATACATGACATGTGCATGTGTTTTTGTCTTTATTGACAGCTTACCAAAACTACATATCTTTTGGAACTGCTGTGATAGGAGTGGGCGACAACTTGCACTTGATCCTCCCAGAGGGCTCTTTTCCTCTTCCTGTCACTTCCAGCACTAGTCAAGTTACTTCAGTACTAACCCCAATCAGCAAAGTGCACACAAGCACTGTCGCTGTGAGACCAATGTACCATCCACCTGCAGTTACCTCTGTGCAGAGATACCGCACCACAGCACCTGTGCTCATTCCAGCGCCGGCACGTAAACCCTCACTAACTGCTGCAGGACCAGCGGCTTATTCAAGTCCTGCTGCTTCCACTACTGCTCAATCTGCTGTGCACACAACATTTAAGGTGACCGTTGAAAAGCAGCCTTCTTCAGCTAAAATTGTATTATTTGTAAGTTTGACATGTATCATCTGTTAAATAATTATTCATTTGTGCTTTTAGCCATTGCCTACAAAACGTAAATTGAAGCAGCAGTATGAGGCAGCCAAAGACAAAGTGTCTCATCACACCCGACAGCATTATGTCAACATGTTTACAGAAGAGTTCCTCAAGTCAACAGCCAATGTGAATGATGCCTTTGAAAAGGTAAGCTTGTGCCACCCAATGTCATTTTTGCTGACAAACCACAGTGTAGATGTGATTCCAATAAAGGCTGGGCATTGTATTAATATTATAAATGTGATACAAGACTGGAAAGTCTTAGTCTCACAATATATCATAAATGTTGGATTTTTTGTGATTTAAAAGGCTACATTACAGAAAAGTGATTTTTTTTTTTAAAATAAAAAAATTCAAGATTTTGTTTAACAACCCTATGTTGCCCAAAAATTTTGTTTAAATGTTTTGATATTTTTAGTTCATGTCTTTCAGTCCTAATTGCATCTGTTATTGTTGATAGGCACTTGCTGAAGAGAAGGCTGTGTATAATCGCAGTGTAAATCAGTTAAAATATCTGAGCATAGCAGTGAATGCACTAAAGAGGTTAAAGAACCAAAATGCTGTTTCTGCAAAAGGTGAGCATTTATACAAAACTACTTCAGTTCATCATGAAATATGAAAAGAAGGGAAACAAAGAGTTTTAATTATTCCATTTATATTTTTTCTGGTGCAGATGAAAATAAACTCAACAGCCAAAAATCCAAAGGCAACATTCCCCTTAACCTGAAGAAGCTTAAGGAAAATGGTGAGAATTATTCTTAAAAAGTCTTTTTTTTTAATTTTTTTTATCAATTCTGACAATTTACTCATTTTTCCCCCAGCAGATGATATCTCATTTTATGAGTGTTTGAAGGACTACATTTTAAATGAAGAAAGGCTGGTAGAGAGTAACTATCCTGTTCAGCACCCAGAGAAACCTGATTGTGCTGTTCTCTTTGCTGACAATAAGAAAGGCAATACAGACCGTAAGTCAGAATCCCATACTTTAAATATACTCTCTATAAGAACAATTGGATGCTGTTCTCGTGTTGTGTCACCAGGGGGCACACTTAGCCTCCTGCTGTTCTTGAAATGATGCCTTTATTCTGGCACATTTTACTTTGATGTTCTTCTGTTTTGTTGTCAAGCTCTCAAGAGGATCTGCTGCAGATGTGGTGCTACATACTCTGTGAACCGGTCGGGTAAACATATCCGTAAGGAGGAGTGTAATTATCACTATGGGAAAGGAGTTACAAAAAGAGGTCAGAATGCCATACTTTTATTTTTTAAAAAACATCCCACGTTTTAAAGTATCTTCTGTACAGCTTACACCACCAAATGATTGTGTATTTTGTAATTTTTCCACACTGTTAACAGTTCCCGGTGGAGTGGAGACACGCTACAGTTGCTGTGAGGGAGTCATGGGAGCACCTGGATGTCAGGTGTTTAAGGTAGGAAAAGACAAAGTTTTAGGGGATAAATAAACATCAAATTATTCAGAAGGTAAATGTTTGATTTGTTGTCTTTTTTCCCCCATCTTCATCAGTTACATGTTCATGATACCCTCAGCTTGGATGGGTTTGTGTCAACTGTTCCTAGACCCCCCTCAGATACAAGCTGTCCCGGGGTCTTCTCTTTGGATTGTGAAATGGTGATTAAATATCTCCACATTGAGCACCAAACAACAACTAATTTGTGGAAGTTGCATTATAATCCATAATTAAAACTGTTGAAATAAGACCACTAAAGCAAAGGTGAAATTCGTATGGTTTAAGTGTAGTGTAGCTTTCTCAATATACAGTAGATGTACTTAGTAATTAGGATCATTATTGTAAATGGTTACTATTTAAGCACCCTGCTGTGCACATGTGCTTATGTCAAATCAAAAATTATATTTGTTTTATATGTATTTTTCTGTGGTAAAAACAAGATTGTGAAATTTTTGTCCTTAGTGTTACACAGTTCATGGTTTGGAGCTATCCAGAGTGACGGTGGTCAACTCCAGTCTGCAAGTCATCTATGACACCTTCGTTAGACCTAACAATGAAGTCATCGACTATAACACCAGGTAACATCATTTGACACTCATCTATGTTTTTACATTCTTTAAGCGAATACGGGAACTGCAAAAAAATATATAATCTAATGTGTTTCAAATGAGAACTTCAACAGGAAATATAGAAATATACTGTTAAATTAGGAGTTTACAATAGATCGTTGAATTATCATTACAAATATAGGGTGATTAATGAAAACATGGAAATGCTATAATATCAATGACTGTTTAGCAGGCCTACCTCTCTCAGTAGCCTGTATCACACTTTACTTGTTAAGGTTTTCAGGCATCAGCGAGGAAGAGGTGAATGCTCACCCCACCTCCATTAAAGAGGTGCAGGAGACTCTATTGAGCTTCATCAATGCTGACACAATTCTGATTGGACATGGCCTGGAAACTAACTTTTGTGCCCTGAAGGTGACTAGATTTTTTTTTCTCACTGACGTTCTTGCCTTTTTTGTTCTGTTTTCTTGTGTTCTGAGATATTATTTATTACTTATTTCACGTTTTATTTTTAATTTCAGCAACATTTTTGTGTATCGCCATTTTAAGAACATTTTAGAGCATTTTTGACCATTAGTTCAATAGTATTGCCATTTTGTATATAACTGATTAGCGAGGTGGGTGAGGGTGATGAAAAACATGTAAATACCTGATGAGACGGCATCCTGTGAATTTCTGAAGAAACTGAAAATCACAAATGCACCTTAACAACCGTGTCTCATGGAAGGTTGGATGCTTCCTAGGCATCTTAGCTGTTTAAAGGGGTTTGGCAAGTTGGCCTCTCTAAGAAACAGAAAATTAAGCCAAAAAAAAAACTACAGGGAAGAGTTTTTTTCTTCATCAGCCCAACACATTAATGTATTGACCGAGGAAATGTGGCCCTAACGTGAACTATAATGTGATGAACACAACCAGATAATAAATGCTAGGGAGTTGTCAACATTATGACCCACTTTGGTCAATGGTATAAGGTTAATTAAAATCATGTACAGTATTATATTTGTCAACATTACACAACTTTTTTTTTTTTCTTTGTTACAATGTTCACACACAGAACTAGAAGTGACTAACTTTCACTTTTCAGAAGAGGCTCCCTCTAGTAAGAAGGGCTCAAGCTATCTTGCTCTTTACTGCTTTAGCTGCTCCATGAGACGGTGGTGGACACATCAGTGGTCTTCCCCCACCGTCTGGGTCCCCCTTACAAGCTGACACTCAACAAACTCACTGCTGAATACCTCAGGAGGATCATCCAAGAGAGTGGTGGGTCATCCTGGATAACTACAGCCAAGTGTGAAACCAATCGAAATTCTAATAAAGAAATTCACCATAAGTAGATTAAACATTTTGATTGTACAGACTACAGAAATGTATTTGCAAAAATGTAACTTATTAATAGCTGTGTGTTTAGGTAAATTAAATCATTTTAATGTCTCTCCCAGTTTGTGGCCATGACACTGCTGAAGATGCTGCTGCCTGCATGGAGCTTATGCTTTGGAAGGCAAAAGAAGATGGAAAACTGAAAAAATAATGGAAATAAAACATGATAATCACACTGTTCTTACATGAAAAATACATGCAATTATGCAAATTTGTGTTCTGATGACATGGGGGGGCTGTTACTTTTAGTTCAGTTACATCACTAAATTTATTTTCTGTATGTTTTTGATTTACAGCCCATGTCTCTATACTTGTATAAATTCATAAAAACCTTTGGGATGGGGTGTTGTCAATGTTATCCAAGTAAAGGTGCACAATGAAATCTCTGGACTGTCTGTGGGTTTTCATTTATTTATTTTTAACAAAGCTACACCAGCCAATGACCATTCAGTGTTTAATGACCAATTGGCCTCAGGTGCGGTGATACAAATTTAAGCACACCTGTTTTCAATTGCTGTAATCACTGGAGATACACAACACAGCAAACAAGACTGTCCGTGTATAGCTAAACTGGCATGGAATTACATGGTATTTGTTTATGTTGAGACTAACCCTGTTTATTAGTCATTTGGCAAGGTTGTCGAAACATGATAGAAATGAAATAGAATACTGGCTGCTAAGAATATCTTTTTGTAATCGTTTAAATTTTGGCTTTAATTTGTCAATGGCTGCCCTATTACAAGACTGCCTGTGTGTGTGTGTTTTTTTTTTAATCCATTATGTTTTTAACCAGCTACATTTCAGTTCAGTCAGTTACTCTGCCTTTCTTTTTGTCTTCTCCTTTCTGCCACAGCACCTCCTGAAGCAGAAACTGCAGCTCTTGATAAAGAGGAATATAAGGAGGAGAACGATGGCGAGGAGGAAGGCCGTGACATCCAGGCTGTGATACTGGTACCAGGTGAGCTCATGGGCCTGAACCCTCAGGTGCTTGGCTCCTTTGTTTCTCATGGTGAACTCAATCCAGAATACTGCCTCATCCAGAGGACTCATTGGTCTGTCATGGTGGATACTGGACAGTCTCATGGCATTTTCCTTATACCTATGCAAGGGGACATACAAGAAAAAGATGGGACTCAAAGTGTTTTTATTTCTTTCTTTTATTTTACCAAGATGAAGTGTTTTTTTTTTTGTTTTTTTTTTCCTGTTCCAACTTGACTATCCAGTAGGAAAAACGACAAATGAAGCATAACATGCCATGAAGGGGTTTCTGGAATTTTTTTGAAGTTTAAACTCTGGTGTAATTTGAACTGACATTAGCCTATGACTCATTCATGGCATATCCTCAGTCTTGCTGCAATTTTATTTTTGCCTAACTGACAAAGTGTGGCAATCAGGGGACTTTCCTACCACCTCAGGCTACCTGAGGCACCCGTTGCCATATTCTGGGATAGATGCTTTAAGTCCCTTTCGGCTGATCCATGGGGTCTCTCACAGGGGATTAATTTAACTTGGGAGCCCTTAGCAGGAGCTATTGCTCCCAACAGCACAACTCCTACAGTTACAGTGACACTCAAAAAAAAAGTAAAATTAAAGAAAAACTTACGATTTCCCATTGATGACTGTATTGATTGCATCTCTAAGGTCCTCACTCTTCATTGAGATGAAATCCAGGAAAAGTGCTGCGCCCTTAGTTTTCATATGAAGCATGTTGTCTGGCTGGTCAGCAAAAATGGGGATGCCCACCATGGGAACGCCGTGGTAGATGGCCTCATAAATCCCATTTGTGCCACCATGGGTGACAAAAGCTCTGGTCTTGGGATGACCTGATGGGGCAAACCAGGCATTACTTTCTCATAGATCTGACTATACAGCAGGCTATAGTAGTATGAACTAAACATTGGCCAAAGCTTCCGACTGATACATTATGATGAGGCTAGAGGAAAAGTCAGCACAGTCATTGGGTTGTTTGACATTGCACATGGTCCTTGTTGCTAAATGATAAACTCCACCCAAACATATTTGCTGTGTTTTCTGTCATATGTAGCTTTTAGTCTTTGTACTGTCCATCTAAATACTGGGGAGGGGGGGAATACAACTAGAGACCATATTTAATTTCAAAGTAAAGGTCGACTAGACTTTTATAAAAGGCCTGTTCAGTAGCTTTTATAACAGCTTGACTTACCAAGCAGGTCATTCTGAGGGATCCAGTCGTATATTCTGGTGTTGTTACCAAGAGTCTTTGGTGTTTCTCCACTGTATCTCCACAGCACCTGTAATTAATGATTGAAATACTTCTACACCATGATAAGGACAAAGGTTTTTTTTAATTTTTTTGTTTTTAACATATTTGGAATTTGGTCTAATGGTCTATCTAATTTGATGTGTTGCTATCATTTATTCATGAAATCCAATCTCCAAGCATGCTCTTAAATCACCTTACTTCTGACCTCCTCCTTTATCATAAGATGATTCACTTTTAACCTGGAGGGAGCTGTTAGTTTTATTGAAGGACACGTGATTACAACATCAATCTCAGACTTTAACCTTACTTTATAAAGGGTAGTCCTTCAGTTAATATTTTGTTGCCTTTTTTGTTATCACCCCATTTACTGGCATTTTAAGCATGTTATGTGCTTTAGCCAAATATCATTTTACTCCCCAATAAATTGTTTGAAAATACAAGGCCATCTGAGGATGGGATTACAAAGTCTGTGACACCAAATCAGGCCAGGGGTGCAAAGGGGCCCTTTCCCTGACTTCTACCCCCATACTTCTGATGCCCTCACTCAGACCCTCAGGGATCATTTGCTTAAATGAGTTGTCACAGAAATCATCCTCTGACCTTTTGTGGGATCTGAGCGAGGCCGGATGCAATCATGTTTGCTCTCTCTGCTGTCATGTTCTTGATGAATGATCCCAAAGTGAAGACCACGATACCATCATCTCCAGAGCTCTGCACAAACTCCTCCATATCCTTCAGGGAGAGTAACATTGTTTTAGTACAAACCCACCAGCATTTTAATGGCTTATTTTCTTCATTGTTGAAGTCAGTCATAGTGTCCTACCTCTGGTAAAGGTTTAGCAGGTCTGCAGTGAATCCCACCAACAAATTTAAAGTTGGGTAGGAAAGGACGAGGAAAATCAAAATCCCAGTAGGTTCGCATCAACCAGATGTCTGTTCTACTCATCATCTTGCAGGCACTGGTGGGTGTTCCTGTCACAAGGCATAATTAATAGATAACTGCAACTCATTGAAAACTATCATGAATGCTTAAGCTGAGACAACAAATTTTATTTAAAAAATATATCAAATCATTAACATGGTGTAACAACTTGCTTTTATGTTGTCCATGATATATAGTTAGTGTTACTTGTTTTTTTATTTGCTCACCTTTGAATGCGGTGTAATATTTATCAAGTTCCTTCCAAATAAAGTTATGCAACATCATGTCCTGCAGTGCATAGGTGAGGATATTCCGCACTCTCTCTGAGAAGTCCATCTTGTCAGTCAGTTTACTCATAGGACAAGGGACAAAGGAAGGAGGGGTAGGTAGCTGACCACAGTGTCTCTCGAAACCATGGGCTATGGATAAACGTAGGGAGACAACCAGGGGTATGTCTAAAATCTCTGATACTAAGTCACTGCCGGGGTAGATGGGATCAGCTAGGAGAAGGTCATATTTACCCTCCTTTAGCTTCTTCATGATGGTTTCTGATTTTATAACACCGTCCAGAAATTTCAATGAATACTGCAGGTTGACTTTTATCACATCTATAAATGCCATGAAAAACTGCATGTAACTCATATTGTCCGCCTCATACATGGTCAAACGAAGAAAGTTCTCAAAAAACTCCTCCATGGTTTCTTGTGAGACCGACACGTTGAAGGGTTCATAACTGAAGCGAGAAGGTTCACTGGCGTTCATGAACATCGATGTGCTCGGGGCGAGAACTGTCACCTGATGACCCCTGTCCACCAGTGTATCCAGCACAGGCTTCATGTTAATCCAGTGGCTGCCTTCAGTGTACCACACCAAAATGTTTCCTGCATTTGTGCTCTGTGTGACACACAGCAGCAGCAGGACACAAACAGAGAGACGCTGTTCGAGCCTCATGGTGCCGTTCTGTTCAGATCAGCGAGATCTCTCTGTGGCCAGGTCCTTTTCAAAAGCCACTCCTTAAAAGAATCATTAACTAAACAGGCTGAACTCTCTCATATTTCATAACTGAACCTCCCACAGCAAGGGGCTGTAGGTTAAAGGACGCAGCTGCAAAATTGAGTGCATATTAAACACAAGAATAATGTCAAACTGAAATCCACAAACAGCATGTAAAATAAGACTTCCTCTCGCTACATGTTCTGCTGTACTTTTTGCTGACATTAAGAACGGTAACAGACTGCAAGTGAAAGCATACTTCCTCAAAAGACAATTCGATGCTATTCTAATAGTACACCACCAGAGAGCGCACTCAGTCTGTGCTGAACATGGAGTGAAGGTTTCTTCTCTCAGCACATCTCACTCTTTGTTTTGTTTGTGAAAGTGCTCAAAAAGATATGCAATTTGAAAGAAAACACATCCATAAGAAAGTATACTTGTTTTAGGTAGGAGTAACAGTGTGTATATTCACATTTTATATTGATATTTTTCCTCCATTTTGATAAATTATGACCAGGATGTCCCAAGGGTGTCAATCTTTTTTTTTTATTATTATTATTATTGGATGTGCATGGTAGACGATTTGCTTTTGAGGAAATCTGCCAACAAACCCATAAGTGTCAAATGCAAACCAAGAAAATATTCTGCCATTTGACAAGTTTTGTGAAACCCAGGCAAAAAATAAATTAAAAAGAAATTGAAATGCCACCTTACAGCAGCAAAAAGAGAAAAATAATATCAAACAGCTGTTCTGTCCACTTTTTTTTATTACAAATTTGACACTCAAAAATAATTAAATAAAAACAATGCAGGAAGTGATGATGATGTATCAAGTAAATAACATTACAGTTTTATGACTTGTGTATGAGCCTTAAGTTAACTTAATGATTTTGCAAAAGTTATTGCATACAATGTCACGTTTGTGGTCAGGTTTCCAAAAAACTATCACAAACTGTTTTCAGACGGTAGCATTATTAGTGTGCAATATTGTTCAGGCCATTGTAATTTTGCATATTGTGTGTATCAAAGTTTTCCACTGGTTTTAACTAATAATCGATGCTGGAATTTTTTTGAATGCCTTTGATTTCGTTCCCCTAATTGGTTAATTCGAAACATTAACAATTACTGCCCCCAAGCCACAAATTCCACTCCAGTCCATTGTGGTCACATCACAATATTTAGACAGGACAACCAGTGAACAGCCACATTGTTTCTTCATCCATTATATTTTAACCAACTACATTTCAGTTCAATCAGTTACTCTGCCTTTCTTTTTGTCTTCTCCTTTCTGCCACAGCACCTCCTGAAGCAGAAACTGCAGCTCTTGATAAAGAGGAATATAAGGAGGAGAACGATGGCGAGGAGGAAGGCCGTGACATCCAGGCTGTGATACTGGTACCAGGTGAGCTCATGGGCCTGAACCCTCAGGTGCTTGGCTCCTTTGTTTCTCATGGTGAACTCAATCCAGAATACTGCCTCATCCAGAGGACTCATTGGTCTGTCATGGTGGATACTGGACAGTCTCATGGCATTTTCCTTATACCTATGCAAGGGGACATGGAGGTTAAAATAATGAATAAGGTTTTATATATTCTATGTAACTAACATATTGCGTTGGACTGTGGTTCTTTGTGGCATTTTGTCAAATAAGAATGTCAGTTTTCCAAAGTCAGTTATCAACATTCTTATTTTTTCGACCATTACACACAGCTCATTTTCTTTAGGTGAGGGTTTGAGTCACAGGGACACATACACACACACACACACACACACACACACACACACACACACAC
>JAOWBC010001486.1:22424079-22437804 GCA_028566105.1 Hypoplectrus providencianus
TTCTTTAGGTGAGGGTTTGAGTCACAGGGACACATACACACACACACACACACACACACACACACACACACACACACCACTATGATAAGGTTTATGATCATTTTTAATACTTCTTTTTCACACACTGTAACTAAGCAAGTGTGGCTATGTGAAGTACTTACGATTTCTCATTGATGACAGTATTGAAAGCATCTCTAAGTTCCTCAGTGTTCATGAAGTTCACATCTGCGATGAGTGCAGCTCCCTTTGCTGCAACATGAACCATGTTGTCCGGCTGGTCAGCGAACATTGGGAGACCCACCATGGGAACCCCGTGGTAGATGGCCTCATAAATCCCATTTGTGCCACCATGAGTGATGAAAAGTCTGGTCTTAGGGTGACCTGATAAAGTGTCAAAAATTTGAAACCTATATTACTTTGTCGAATGAAGGCTGGCTGTTTAACTACATCTTTTCACTTCTGTGTTATTATAAATGCAAAAACTGAACTTTGCCACTTGTGAATGGAAGCGGACTTCGCTCCTACAGCCATCTGATTGTCTAATTATTGAGCTATTCAGACTAACATAATTTCCCCTTGGGTATATATAAAGTATTTTTGATTTGACAAGATCAGAACCTGTAAAGGTTTTATCAAACAACAGTGGGACAAAAACATAAGCCCCTAGCTGAAAGATTTTAGTGAAATTCTTTGAATGTTAAAGCCATTGTAGTACTAGAGGACAGGTCATGGGGAGGACCAAAATGATTGGGATACATTTTCTGAAAACCATGACTATGAAATACCAACTTGTAATATTGCATGTTATGAATGTGTAGTTGCTGGAAATTCCCATTGTCGATTATTTTTATTTTATTATTTTTTTGCCAAAAACAAGCCTTGCCAATATTTAACGCTTTGTTTTGTTTTTTTTCCTCAAGGATTTTGTACTGAAAAACAAAAAAACCCCTGAAAACCTGACTTACCCAGCAGGTCATTCTGAGGGATCCAGTTGTATGTTCTGGTGTTGGCACCCAGAGTCACTGGTTTTTCTCCGCTGTATCTCCATAGGACCTATAAACAATAGTACAGTTTAAGACACTGTGCTTATGGTGTCATAATAAACTCCATAGCTGTACATTTGATAATATAGGCTAAAATAATATGGTACAGCAGAGCAGATATTTTGTTATGAAAACTCAAGTGCTGTCATTTTAAAAGAGGTTGGTTGTCTGTGATTTTGGTTGTTTGAGATATAATTTTTTTGGCTGGACTGCAGTAAAGAAAGGCAGGCCTCAACAAAAAAAAGGTTTCACCATTTGTAGACCTAGTGTGAGTTTCCCCATTGCTCATTGAAAACTGGTATTAAATAGTGTTTCTGCCTTTTTGTGTTTCAATAGTGTTTCTATTTAACTTTTTTTTTTGTAGTTTGACATAATTTAGCATATCAAGTATGTGTTGAAAGGGAGCCAAGGGCAGAAAGGTTTTCAGGTAAAAAAATTAATAGTTAAGTTTACTAACGGGAGTATATATGTATGCATAAATGTATGGAGCTCATCAAGACCTCAAATTAGTTTAGATGATGATTCTCCTTGCATTAAATCCTGTTGCAGAATCCTGACAGCCCATGTTGTTGTAACTTTCTCACCAGTTATTACCCCTGATTGCAAATCATGTTACTTCTGACCTCCTACGTTATCATAAAGCTGATGAACTTTCAACATTGCAGGCAGGTGTTTCATTGAAGGCAACATCATAAGAAATAATCAGTTTTACATTTTAGACACTTATTTCACAGTGGATTATTCCTAGCAGTTAATATTTAGCTGCCTTTATTTATGTTCATAATGTCACCTGATACTGATTGCAAGCAGCGTCTTTGAAAGAATTAGTGAAATGTATAGACATCAGTCTAATAGCCTTTTATTGACCAACTATTTTTGTGAAGGAGCCTTTAAATGGTGCCATTAACAGCATACTTTGTCTTCATCTTAATTTAAAAAAGGTTGTCCTCTGACCTTTTGTGGGAGCTGGGCGAGGGCGGAGGCGATCATGTTTCCTCTCTCTGCAGTGATGTTTTTGATGAATGACCCCAAAGTGAAGACCACAATACCAGCATCTCCAGAGCTCTGCACAAACTCCTCCATATCCTGCAAGGAGAGTAACATTATTTAAGTGCAAACCAACCAGCATTTTAATGGCTGACTTTCTTCATTGTTTAAGTCAGTCACAGTGTCCTACCTCTGGTAAAGGTTTAGCAGGTCTGCAGTGAATCCCGCCAACAAATTTAAAGTTGGGTAGGAAAGGACGAGGGAAATCAAAATCCCAGTAGGTTCGCATCAACCAGATGTCTGCGTTTCCCATAGTCTCACAGGCACTGGTGGGTGTTCCTGTCAAACATATCACATTTTTTACAGAAATTGTTAAAATATTGCATACCTCTGACTTCATGCGGTTCATTAAAGTACGGGTTGTTACTCAGGGTTTATGTTGATCACCTTTAATTTCGGTGTAATATCTATCGAGTTCTTTCCAAAGAACATCATAAATAATGATATCCTGTAGTGCATAGAAGAGGAAATTCCACACTCTCTCTGAGAAGTCCATCTTGTCAGTCAGTTTACTCATGGCCCCAGGGACATAGGAAGGAGGAGCAGGTAGCTGCCCACACATTCTCTCCCAGTTATGGACCATGGAAAAACGTAGGGAGAAGACCAGGGGAACTCCCAGAATCTCTGCTAGTAAGTCACTGCCAGGGTAGATGGGGTCAGACAGGAGAAGGTCGTATTTTCCCTCCTTTAGCTTCTTCATGACTGTTTCTGATTTCAGAACACCATTCAGAAACTTTAAAGCAAACTGCATGTCAAGCTTCATAAGAGAAATGTATTTGATGTAAATCTGCAAGTAGTTCATACGATCCATCTCGTACATGGAGAAGTGAAGGAACTCCTCAAAAAACTCCTCAATAGTCTCCATTGATACAGACACATTGAACGGTTCATAGCTAAAACGAGAAGGTTCACTGGCGTTCATGAACATCGACGTGCTGGGAACAAGAACAGTCACCTGATGACCCTTGTCCACCAGTGTATCCAGCACAGGCTTCATGTTGATCCAGTGGCTGCCTTCAGTGAACCACACCAGAATATTCCCTCCATTTGTGCTCTGTGTCACACACAGCAGCAGCAGGACACAAACAGAGAGACGCTGTTCGAGCCTCATGGTGACTATTTGATAGGGAGAGATCTCTCAACCGCTGGGTCCTTTTAAAAAGGTGCTCAATCATTAACTCAACAAAGCTGAACTCTGAATTATAGAGGTATTTTTGCTGGATCACACGTTGTATAACACACCCTCCCTGAGCAAGTGGTTATAGGTAAAAGGTAGTCGCTGGGGAGTTAACAAGTATTGGAAAAAGGGTTTAAATATTAGACCTGTATGGGGTTTAACAAACAAGAAGTAATATCAGGCTTCAGATTACTTGTTGTTTCCCTATTATCACTCTTCAGCTAACAGACACACAATGCAGGTTATGGTGTTACTTATGCTGTCACTTTGAGTAATTACAACATAAAAAATATCAAACTTCCTGAAAAGACTCATTTGATTGTTTTCTCATATTACTAGATTGCACAGTCCATTTGAAGGATCTGTGAGCAAAATGGGCAAACACATCAGTAAGGAGTGAAACTTCCTCCACGGGAAAGGAGTTGTAAGGAAAGGTGAGTATACATAATTTTGTGCTTCAAAAATCAAGTTAGCTGACCAATCTTACTCTCCCAGTTATTGAGTAGGCACAAATTCATAGACAAGAAAATCTGCTGGTTAACTACTGCCAGGGTAGAGGGGGTCTGCAAGGTTATATTTTACGTCCTTCAACTTCTTCATGATGGTTTCTGATTTTACCATGCTGTTCAAATACTTCAGAGAACACTGCAGGTTTGCTTTTATCACAACTATTTAATGTAAATATGCAATAGCTCATATGAGCTATCTCACACATAAAGAGGTGGAGGTACACCTTTAAAAAACCTCTATGGTATTGATTCAAAGGGTTCATACTTTATCTAAAGTGAGAAGTCTCACTGGTGTCCATGTGGATTGACACACCTTAATTTGTACTACACCAGAAAGTTTACTGCTCTGTGTCTCATTAATAGCAGCAGAACACAAACTGAGAGACGCTCCCCAAGGTTTATAGTGTACGTATGTCCGGGTGAAGCCTGCTCTGTTCTTGGCCGCTCCTTTTTAACAGAGACAAAATTAATAATTATCTAAACAAAAAAACAAAGATTAACTCTGACTTGTAGCACTCAACACTAAGTTAACAGCAATACATTTTTTAAAATAGAAGTCAAGTCAAGGAACCACTGTAGTATTTGAGAACACTGTGTGTGAGTTTGGCTAAAGATATGTTGGTTTTTGTGAGCGGGTGAATATTTTATATGTTGTCATTTTAGGATTACTCACATGTAAGGATTAGGACTAAAAGTAGAGAGCTGATGACTATAGAAATTACTTGTGGCTCTGAGCGGACATGCTTTTATGTCTTTGTCTGGATAAATTGTAAAAAGGTCCAGTGGTCTCCATAGTCTAATAGTCTTTTTAGCCCCATAAAGAAGTTTTAATAAGCCGCTGAAAGTATTTTATTTTTACACTATAATATAAAGGCATTACTTGATGAGTGCCTAATGGGCTAGAGACCACCAAATTTGGGCTTTTATGCCTAAAATTTTCTGCCTCATAGGTAACCCCCACCATAGTCTCATAAAATGTGAGAAACACTGTTTAGTTAAGTACCTTGCAATTTAATGACATTACCATCAGCCTCAGCTAAACTTTGCCTACTTAGAAAACTTATTTACCTACTTATACTAACCTTTAAGAACGTAAACATACGGACAGAATATCAACACGTTAACTCTAAGTAGTTCTGTGCCCGATAGCAGCTGTTAGCATGTCTGTAGACCCTTCCTTGTTTCAGAGACGTATCTTGCAGTAGAATGAGGCAGCTGATTGCAGAACCTGACCACGGGGGTCAGCTCGGTGTGAATATTCGGTAGGCGGGGGTTGTCGACCATGCCTTTAGGAATCAGTGGTGTTGTCCAGGCTGTGTTGTTCTTGGGAAATGTCACCTCAGACTGTTTGGGCGTCCAAATCTTAACTCTGGGTACTTTGTCCCCCTCATTAACATTGTAGATTCCTTTTGACACTGGATTCAGGAGCGTCTGGAAAAACAATAAGCATTTGAATATTGAATTCAATGCCCTGTTGAGGGAGTAACTGGCCATTCAGAGTGAGTAAGTGTGGACTCTTTAGCCCTCAGACCTCCCCTGGTGGTTTATGTGAGAGGGACTGATGATTGGTAAATCAGAGTGTTGCATGCAATTGCAGAATCATTGTATGTAAATGTTGAGTTTGAGAGAATATTATCCAAGGGTGAAATGCAAAATCTCCACTTCCCTCCCTACATTCCTGCTGCTTCCTCTCCCTGCATCCTCCTTCCTCGTTCTGTCTTTCCACCACAGGGCGAGGGTTACAGCGTATTGCTTTTTGAAGTAGATATTTGCATAATCAGATTAGGATGCGTGATTGTCAGTGGGCTCCCCCATCAGAGGGTGCTCCAGAGGAGAGAGGGTGCTGTCCAGCCCAACAATGGATGACTCCCCTCCTCTCTCACCCTCAACCAGTCTGCACCTGCATCCCACCCACCCGTCCGGGCTGCAGGTCGGCCGCGGCAGCAGAGAGCGCTTGGACTTGCAGCCATGGAGGACTGAGTGAGAGAGGGAGAGGAGAAGGAAGAAGGGGAGGGGGGTTGAGTGCATGACGGGAGTGGGAGGGCAGGGGTTGAGCTGAGATATTTAAACATGCAGAGTGTGAATTGGCTTTAAGGGGATAAAGAGCTCAGGGCCTATCGGTTGGCACCCAACTCCAGAAATTCTTTTTCATGGGCGCCTCAGCCGGGAGAGCGAGGGCCTGCCTGCACTGATCTGGCCCATTGTGATAACAGATTCAGACAGTGTGCTAGACGCTGATAAGGAAATGTGCTCTCAATAGACGATTACCCACATACTTGGGAGAGAATAGTCAATCAGGCAAATATACTTGGTGCAGGGAATGAGAAGCGTACAGATTTGTTATTTTCAATGCAGGGTTTCATAATCCTGCTAGAAAGTTGAGGTCAGAGTAATACTCATACTGTGATTGGGCAATTTCTGTAAATAAGGTGTATCAGCAAAACATATTTCACAACCTGACAGCATGTCAGCAAAAGCTGTCACATGCCTACCTATCATGTTTCAATTGATGACTTAATAATTGAACATAAGGAAATTTAAAATACACTGAACATTCACCATACAAAGAATAGTCCTATGATGTTTTAAGTCCTGCTGTCAACAACCACAGTCATTTTAATTTTGTGTAGTTCACCATGACATTGCTTATTTAACTGTGAAATTTCACAAGAAGTAAATGCCTCCCAAATTCATTCTGTGAGAGACTGCCGCTGTACAGTTGTTTTTACTCTCCCAGTCCAATATGATTTATTTTGTATTTTTGCCGGATTACAAAGAGTCACCTGTCACTTCCCACAGGCCTCCAGTCAGTGTGTCCAGCTGCCCTCTACTCCGTTTACACACCATTAGCCGGAGTTTAACAGCACGAGTGAAAGCGCCTAAACCAACCCACTGTTTGCTCTTCAGCTCAGTTAGTTGCAGCCTTTTTGCCTGAAAATGGGACACATTTTCTAAAGTCACAAAAGGCGATTAGGCATGTAAATGTCTGACCTCAGTTTAAATGACAAACAAGGAGCTGGGTGCAAACAAAAATGCTTATATTGAAACTAGAGCTGAAACGCATTAATTAATGTCCATTAATTTGTTGTATGATAGGAAATTATCAATTGTGGCATTAAGCACAATACTTGAGCAACAATTACAAATATTTTGTGGTAGTTTCTCAGATTTTAAATTTTTTTTTTTTCTTTTTACTGTTTTCCCGACAAAGAAAGCACTGATTAACCTTTTGTTTTTCTTCATTCAACCCATTAATTGGAGTTTATAAAATGTGCGATAAAAAAAGGGAAAAGTCTTCAGTTACTGCGATGTTTGGGACTTTTGATCTTTTATCACTTATTTTTTGATGATTGATTAATTGGATGGTAACATTTTGTATGTTGATAAGAGTTTATGAAACTTCTAATCTGAATGGAATTTGTTATTGGCTTCTGTAAATTCTGTTTTATAGATATCACTGCCTTTTATATTTAGTCACAGTTATAACTGAAGTGCTTTTAAATGCAGCCACAAATTGGTAATTTCCTTAAGAAAACTCCATCTGCATGTTGGTCAACTGGTCAGTGTTTGACTTCCAGAGTGACCGCGGCCCTCTGGGGTCACAAGTTAAGCTGTCCCTTTGAGCGCTCCTCTCTCTCACACCACTGGTCAGTGGACAGAGAGCAGAGGTCAGCTTTGTGTCCACACAGTCATCACAGGACCTGTGGACAAATGTTTGTGGCCTTATTCAGCCTGAACAAAGAAGCAGCAGCTTTCCTCTTCACTTCTGATCAGTCCTGTCTTCTCCAGTGTGGAATCCTCCGTATCCAACAGTACTACACAGCACTCATTCTACTTACTCTACTTTGTTTTTTTATGTTTTTATACAAAAATCAGCAAACTAAACCATTTTGTACTGACAGGATACTTTGTGCCATATGCGCATATCTGTATCAGTCAAACCACAACTTTGAGTTTTCACAACATTTTTCCAATGATTAACATATTTTTTTCTTTTGGTGATATGCCACAATTTGTTTAGTGCAGCTCATCCATTTCGTGTATGCATTGCATTGTCAAATAATCCTGTCCATCAACAGCACAGTCAGAAATCCTTTTGTTTTACTTTGCACGCTGACTAGGGGTTTATTCCAGGATTCAGTTGTTCTGTAGCTGTAAAATTTTTGCTGTTACTTTCTCAGTTTGCACTGATTTGAGTGACCTATTTAATTAAAAAGATTCAGAAAGTGTTTCATTAACAAATCATTTATTAAATAAATAGATTAAATAAATAACATACTGTATATTAACAAGCACACCAAAATAACTTACAAAAGAGGTATCAGAAGATAATTAGCACACTCTTCACAGTAGACAATCAGTTCATAATCTTTGGCCATATGACATGCGTATTTTCATGAGAACACAATTAAATGAGCAGATATTTGTGTGGTGAACCATGTAATTACTAAAAGAGGATTGTCAGTCTTTCCCGAAATTCTTCTGCACAATCCTAAGGCGTACAAATGTGAAATAAAAAAATACTGAACATTGCTGTGTAAAAGGGGTGAGAAACAGCAGAAGTCTCTCTCAGGACTGATTCTTCTGAAGTCACATAACCTTCGCAAATGAAATTAAAGGTCAGATTCGTCTTCTCAAGAAAAAAACAGCATGTCGATTGATAATAAAAAAAAAAAGAAGAAGTGCTCTTGGCTATTTTAAGACGATGGCAGTCTGGAGAATTGGCTGAGCCGTTATCTATTCAAACGCTGAATCTATTGCTTGAAATGAGAAATTCCTTAATCCCTTCAATTTTCCTCATTGGCAAAACACCCTGTCATTGCAAAACTAAATTGGTAATATTAACATGAAGACATGAAAGGATTATTGTACCTCCAGGTTTTATACATCCATGCAGAATACAAATTAATTTTCACTCGCAAATCATATTTCAACACTGATCAGCGTGGAGGCTGGGCCCACATATTCAGCCACGTTAGGAGTCCACACAAAAACACACAATATTGCATCTTCTGCACTGAAACATGGGTCACACACGGGTGACAAATGCAGAAAAAATGTGTCTTGAAGAAGGACAAGGTCAGTTTTTTAAACCCAGGAAAAGGGTTAAAAGGTCCACTTAAGTTTCTTTTTTTGTGTGTTTTGTGCTTCTACCAGGCCTCGGAGCTGTCGCAGCTGGATCCAGGTGAAGGGACCTCTGTGTCACTGGTCAGGGCCCAGGGGTGCGGAGGGGAGTGCAGCTGCTCCATGTTTCCTCTGAGAAAGGTGAGCAGAGCGGTGGGGGAATGGCTGGCTGGCTGACCGCTCTGGCTCTCCAGCAGCTGCACCAGGAAGTTGATGTAACGCATGGCCAGACGCAGGATCTCGTTCTTGCTCAGCTTCTTCTCCGGAGGATGGGTGGGGATGAGCTTGCGGAGCTCAGCAAAGGCGGTGTTGACGTTGTGCTGGCGCCAGCGCTCCCTTGTGTTGGTGAACACCTTTCTGGTCATGGTGGTGAGTAGAGCTGCAACGATTAATCAATTTTATTGATCAGTTTAATGACAGAAAATAAAACTGCACTATTTTGATAATGAATTTATAGTTTTAGTGATATTTTTTCAGGAAAATGTCCAAATGTCCTGTTTGCTTTGTCCAAAATCATGCTTAATTGAATATCTTTGTGCTGCCAACTCCTGGTGAATAAAAAAATCACCTTTGGACTTTTAATAAACAAAACGATGAATCAAGAAACATCCTCTGCATGATTCATAATTAAAATTACTTATGTGACTGAAGGAAAAGAAAAACAACATTTATATTTATTTGTTGTTGTTGCCTAAGCTAAGGAGTTTTTTTTTCATTTGTTTTGTTTTGTCTTATCTCTTTCTTCCAGTTTAGAAGAAACTTGGTGGAAGAGTGAAGCATGGGCCAGGGAGAAACCCTCAAATTTTGGAGTGGATCCAACATGCAGGCCTGTATGCAAGTGATTCTTTTTACTCTTATTTACTGTGAAAGATATCTCCCTATTTAGCATTTAGAATTTATAAACAAAAATGGGTAATATAATGTTTTATAATTTTGTCAACAATATAAACTCCACAATGAATGGCAGCATATGAGAACGGTTAAATTCGACTAACAAATACTGCACATTAAATAAACCCTTTACAAAGGGTGAAATGTATATATTTCATTAAAAGCCTTTTTGATAAATTATTACGAAGTGCTATAAGATGCTAAATGAAGGAGGTAAAGTGTCACCTTATTTGTTTTTAGAATCAACAAAAACTGAAATTATCTCTAAAATTTAAAACAGATAATTTGAACTACCACGAAAGCTACAAGCGAAGAGTGTAAACATCTTGTATTAAACTCTCTTGCTTCAATAATGGAACAAATTTGTCTCACCTGTATGTGTGGAAATGTGCAGAAATCTCAGTTGCAGTCTTGTCCTCTGCAGGTCATCAGTGTCCAGGAGTCCAGTGTGAATGTCCACTCAGTTGTGTCTTTTCATGCTCACTGAGGGATCCTTATGAGCGAGAGGGAAGGAGAGAGTAAAGAGAGAGAGAGAGAGAGTGTGGGAGAGAGGGAGGGAGGGATGGGGTAAGACTGCCGCATGCTCGCATCCCACATTTTATAGCAGGGTGAACCCTATTGTGTGACGTGTGCTGTCGTGGAGCCTCTGTGGCATTGTGTGTGAGGTTGGTGTAAACTGATAAGGGATTGTTAAAACACACACACTTCCCCTCCCCTTCTGTCATTCAGAACTACTGGAGGTGGCTTTCTGATTATATTGTCCATAAATCATCACTTTAAATGATTTTTCTAGGTGTTTCTGTGTGACATTTGAAGGGATCTGGGTCTTTTTTTACCCAACAGCCTTTTAAGTGACTATTTGTGCTGCTTTTATGATTCATTGCTCATTTAATCCTTGAAGGTTCACACTAAAGGTGACAAATACATTCCCATTGAAGTGAAACTGAGACGTTCATCTCTCTGATCCTGCTCTTACTGCTGTGGACACTTGTTCCTTTCTGTTTTTGTGACATTAGGCATGGACAGCCCACCGTACCCTGCACCGGGGAAAAGGCCTTGATATCACTCCCTGCTCTGCTATTGAATTCAGCCTGATTGGGCCACAAAAGGTAAAAATACCATATCCAGATTGACAGTTGAACAATATGTGTTTTGTTATGACTATGGTAATCTTGTTGAGCCATTCCAAGGGGCCACACATAAATTACAGCGTCCTGACTCACCTCTCTCTAACCACCCCTCACTCCTTTCCTCCTTCCTGCTCTGCCTCCTACTTTCAACCTCCGTTCAGTTTAAAAAAACAAGTCTAGTTTAACCAATTGTCACTGTTCCTTTTACACCCTTCAAGTGTTGTTTCAAAGACGCAGCCTTCCATAAAAGTCTCTGTGTGGAGTAGGAATTTACATAATCCGATTAGGGGCTGGGATTAGCCCCGGGCCTGGAGAACAGGCCCGATGGGGGCCGTTTTCTGAATCGGCCATTCATGGGCCCCGCTGCACGTCCAAGAGGCTGCACCTGCAGGCCAGGCGCCGCTGCTCTCTGGCTCCATCCAGCCTCCACTGCAGGCTGAAGGTCTGCAGACGCACTCACCATAGGATACTTTGGCCAAGCAGTTAACTTTGATCACACCTATGATGCCAGGTGAAGATTATACCCTGATTTATTGTAATTTGTCTGTCATGCAATTTTGTGGAACCAGCATGACAAGTTGTGAAGCTACTTGTTGTTGTTGTGTTGAATTAAGTGTAGCACATCGTGAGAGACAAAATGACTCATAAAGTCAGTCTCATGAGGTCTTGTTCAACAGCAAGGAGCTCAAACAACAGATGTTGATTGACACTGCAGTATTTTTTAATGCAGTGTGTTTATTTGACTCATTTGTGCAGCCAACATTGAGGCACGGAATTGGTGCTGCGGCTTTACAGAAGAGCTCAAAGAGTTTGTTTGAATAATCGATTAGTTTGTGACAATATTTGTGATTACCTCTGCCAACCATAATAATAATGTAAAAATGATCATTCCTCCAATCACACTGAAACATACTGTAGAATTGGTCAATATCACAATATGATTTTTGGAATAAGTTGTAAAAATCCTGTTACATGAATAAAACAAAAAATGGTTTTAGTCTCCCAATAAGGATAACTATACATTTGTTCCCTTGACGGTGAGCCACCCCGTTCAAAATTAAGTCAGTTCACACCGAAGTAAAACCCAATCAGCAGATTTAAATGTGTAAACATATTGTGGGTCAACAAACTTGATTTTTACATAATGCAATCCCATGAATAATAGAATGTTAATTACAGTTCTTTGTATGTAGAGGTTACATTGGACACTAAATGAAGTTAAATTACTTGTAATTGATGTGTTTGTTTGTTTGCAGTAATGATGAGCAATGTTTTATCTTCTTGAAATTTTAGTTATTGTCTGAAAATACTGTGTGTTGCTTCTGCTATTGCTGATTTCCTTCTGGGATGTAATTAGCTGTATCTTAAATCTGTTCAGGTTTAAGCAAACACATGTGCACCCTAGTCCCAGGAAATCCCCTTCCTCTGCTTAGGCTGTGGGTTTTATTTACAGAGGAGAGGAAACACACAGGTGACACCTTTAACTGCTGCCTGTGATAAAGATAACAGCTGTGTGTGTGTGTGTGACCTGTACAGCTGAGGACAGAGAAGGATGGCTAAGGGATGGCTTTGGTTTAACCAGCCTGTTAATTCCCACAATATCTCCCCTGTCCCATTCATTGCAGGGCGTTAAGTATAGTCAGAGGCAATTACTGCACCATTACTGCTGCTATGTACCGAGCCTTCATATGGGGACTCCTTTTACCATCCTGCCCCAGTGCTTTTGTTCCTGTGCCATTAGAAAACAAACCATTAAGTCTGTTTCTTTGTTTGTCCACTGCTTGTTAGAAGAAGAGGCCAGCGAGACAGAGAGAGACAGCGAGAGGTTTAAAAAAAAAAAAAACCTGGCGGGTTATTGATGGGGGGCTAGCCAGTGCTGGATATGTCTGTCCAGAGGCAGGGAGGCTTGGAGTCGATGTCCCTCGGGGTTGTCTTTGTCTGGGGATCATTCCTGAGGGAGCTGGCTTCACTCTGCTGGCTCGTGAAGATAAGCACTCTCTCCACATGCTGAGAGACGATGATAAGGGGATTGCTTCACTAAATGAAAAAAAAAGAAAGAAATAGCCCCACCATTGGAGCTGCTAAAATGAGAGGCTTTATCAGTTTAGCTGGGAAAGACCCTCGATCCCACTCCTCCAACCATAAATCACAATTTGTTTTTCACTACTGAGCATGCTCTGAATGGAGGAAAACCAAAACAAAAGCTATATCTGCACACAGCTGTAATCTTGATGTTTAATCTTATTTTATTTAAAAGAAAATTGACAACACCACCCGTTTATTACTTAGAAGCAGTATATAAGTATTTTGTAAGTGTATAAATAACTGTTTATTAATAGTACAGGAAATTTAATAATACACAAAATAGTGATCAGTTGTAACTTTAATTTATTATTAAATCACAAAAATACAATTTAAATACAAGCTTAAATATCTCAGAACAAGTCATAATAAATAGTATTAACACTATAGTACTCTACAAAACAAAGTATTTTTAAAACTGTCATTAATTCTTATTGTTTTGTCATCAACTGCAATTTAATTCTGCTCTGCTTTTTTTTCTCAACAGCCAACAGCCAGTTTTAAAATGAAGAACCAGAAGTAAGGCTGCAGTCACACATACACAAATGCAGGTGAGTGATTATCAGCTGTCAAGGTGAAATGTGGTTTGTACAAGATGTGACACACTAATATCAGCTGCTGCTTGAGTCTGTATGACAGTTTAGTGAGATATACAACAAATACGTATCTTTGAGTTTTGTGCTGCAACTTCACTTGATACAATGTGAATTTGTTTTGCAACC
>JAOWBC010001486.1:22437904-22451709 GCA_028566105.1 Hypoplectrus providencianus
AAAAAAAAACTTTGTGACATAACTAACAAACCATAGCAACAAAATATTTATGCCTAAAATAATTTAAGCCTTGTCTGTCCATCACTTCTGCCGGGCACCTTCTCGTAGCTTAACCTCCCCCTCTTCAGTGGTGTCAGCGCTGCAAAACAAACAAGGAAATCTGTTAAACATAACTGTTAAAAAAAGGGTCATCTGATTGTACAGTTAACCGCAAGTATATCTCTGGTGTGATTTTGCACTTATAGATATCGGTTTAGGTCCCTGTTTTGAACATGCTGTAAACCTTAAACCTGATGCAGTTTTTTTTGTTTAGCTCCAATCTCACTAAATGGATTTTTTTCTTAATATTTAGTTTACTCACTTTCCATTTGCTTTACATGCCTTGATGTTACTTTTACCTTGACATCCTTCCTAATTTCTAGGGTCATATTTCAAAATGCAACAATCTCTCACCTGTTCCCACCACACCTGCAACCTCGCCCCTCCTCTTCCTCTCTTGTCCGATCCAGCATCTGGAGCCATAGTGAGCAGGAATCGTTGTTGTCTCACCACTGTTGGTGGGGCAGTCGTTGCTGCTTTGACCATGACTCCATAGTGTGAGCTCTGTAGGAGGGCTGAGACTGTAGGATATGCATTGATTATCATGATGGTGGAGGTCTCTGTTGACTGTAGAATATGTGGCAGTTGGATTGTGGTCTGGCTGCTGCAGGATCGGGCTGTAACTGAATGTAGAGTCCAGCTTGAAAGGACTGCCGAGTTGGACTACAGGAGCGTCTGTGTTGATTGCTGGAGCTTTCTGAGTCCACTCATCGTTCACCCTTCCAACAACTCTCCCCACAGCTCCAGCTCTGTGTCCCCAGCCAGAAAACTTCACCTCCTTTTTCCCCAGGTCAGTGCTGGCCCAGCTCCTCTGGAGATGAATATCTGGGCTGCCGAAGGAAGGACTCAGGTCCAGTCTGAAGTCTATGTTGCCCTCTTGACCCTCTGTCTCTACTTCACAGAAGCTGTGATCAGCTCTGAACAGGAAGCGAGTGTTGTGGTTGCCAGAGAAAAGTTCTGGTTGTGGGTCAGAGTTCAGGTACTCCGGGTCAGCAGTGGTGATCCAGGGATTGTTTGGACTGGTTTGTTGGTTTGTCTTAGTGATGACTGTCTGGGGCTCTGAATGGTTTGTAGTCTGTGTGGACAGGGAAGTGGTGTCACTGAACAGCTGCAACCAGGAACAAAAGAGGAGTTTTATTGGCATATTTTATGCAATTTTTTTTTTACATTTGATCTATGAACTCTTCAGTTAAAATTCAGTTTATGATAAAGCAAAATGGCTGACACCATAAAAAAAGTGGGTATTTGAATATATAAGTTTTTTTTGTTGTTGTTGTTGTTTTAAGACTAGATGCAACATATTTGTGTATATCCCTTTTCAACTGTAATGTTTGGATGCTTTTTATTACATAAATATAGAAGGAAATGGCAACGTACAGGTAGTGCATTTATATTAAGTGATATATCTCTGATCACCTTCAGGACTTTATGTGGCACCTCAGGGAGCAGCCTCTGCAGCTGAGACAGAGAGGCCTCCAGGAGCCACTGGACAGAGGGTGCTCTCCTCAACATCAGCTGACCAACCAGAGGGTTAATACAAGGGAACTGCAGGAGACACTTTTCCTCCTGGACGTAAAGAAAAACAACAGCTGCAAATAAACTTATTTTAGGAAAACCATGTCAACTTAGTATGAGACGGATCTATGCAACTTTCATGTCTCACACTCACCTCTGAGGGAATTACAGTCAGCCAATCTCTGTCCAGGTAGTGGAGAGGATCCTTTTCACTGCACATCAAGCTGTGGTAGCAGATCCGGCTGATCTGTTTGGCTATTTCAGTCACTTCAGACACAATAAGCACCTGAAAAAGTGGAGGAGACTGTAGTTGTGGTGGGGAAAATAACATTACAACCACTCAGAGTAGTTCTATTTGTTCAGGGGAAAAAAGACTTTGTCCCATTATTTTATTATAATAAGTTCATGAGAATACTTAATGATATGTTGAACTTATACCAGCACTTTTCCCAAAGACACTAAGTGTGTTGTACCTTGACGTCTAGATCCACCAGAGACGAATAAACCAAAACCAAGTTGCTGAAGGCCTCGCTGGTAAATCTTCCACCACAAAGACAAACAGATGCAGGGTGGGTGAGTCTTTGTGTGCATGGTGTGTGTTTGTGTGTATGTGGACACTGACCCTCCTCCCTGACTGTCTCTGCAGTGCAGAATGAGCCAACAGCAGTTGTATTGCAGAGAAAGCGCAGTCAGCCGCATCACTACTCCCTCACTGGCTCGTTCCCGACAAAGTTCATCCTCCTCCTACCCACACACACAGCATTAAACTATTGTTGCTGATAAGACCTGCAATACTCAAAGAGCTCAATAGAGGGAGATAAAAACATGGCAGAAACTCAGCATTGTGTGTGCGTTGAATAATACAGCAGTTATCTCTTTCACTTGCACCTGAATAATGATAGTGGTGCTTTCATCCACTGTGATCACAGCGTAGTGATGAGTCCCTCCCAGCATCTGCAGGGACAGACAGTGGCTCCTCTCCAGCACAGTTATATTGAACCTTTAACGAAACACACAGACAAACCCTTCACCATATGGCATTTCAGTGATAGCTTATCACCTCTGGCAAGTCTGGTAGAAACACATTTTTCAAAAGACTGACTGTTAAAAATGTTTGAGAGATTTTTTTGGGTCCTGTGACATTTTTACTGATATGTCCTCTAAAGTAAGAGAGGACATAGATAAGTCTCACCTCAGGATATACACTAGTGAAACTTCTAATACATTCTGCGATCACTGAAGTAAACAAAATAATTATTCTAGTAACTCCTGTGTTTTAAATTTTTTTCTCTTATTCCAGCCTGTCAAAAGTGAAGATTTGTTGAAAATTAAATTCATTAAATTGCAATATTTTACACTGACTTTTTTTCAAAATTTTCTCCTGTTATTTCTGGCCTTAATAACCAGCAATAACTACTGTAAGCAAAAGTGCCAGACTAAACCGATTTAAAAACAATTGCTTATTTGAAACAAGTAAATTAACCTAAATTATATTGAAGTTTTGGTATATAAATGTGGCAATGTCATGGAAAATGCTGGGCATTCTGCGCTGTATATGATTACATTAGACAGGGATATGAATGACAACATTTACCTGGACTCAAGAGTCTGCAGCAGGAGTGGACAGTTGAGAAGCCCCTCTGTGACAAACAGCACATATGGCACATTGTCCTCAAGGCACCAGGAGGCTTTCCGCTTATCTTTAAGGAAAAACACACACATTTTAAAGAAATATTCTGCACATCACCGTACAATAGTGTGATCAACATGAATGTGTTGGCAGCTGACCAACGTCAGAGATGATTGTGTTGAAGCTGAGGTGACTGATGCTCCTCTCTCTGCAGACTGAGGCCCACGGTGACTGGCCTGGATGGTCGTACTCAACCACCAGAGAAAAACAGCCCCAGGGGAAGTCAGGCCCCACATGCTGCTCATAGACCACCACACACACACAGTCACGCATGCTGAAGGAACAGGGTAGGGATGAGAAAAAAACCCCACTTTGTTTAAATATTTAAAGCGGTTTGTTAAGGCAAAACTATCTTTGACTGTCTTTGTTACCTGCTTTTACAGTAAGGAGTTATTCTATCAATGACTTTATTAATACGAAGACATGATTTATACATGCATTATTACCTGCTAACTGCTACTTCCACACTAAACGACTGGAAACATATTTTGTTTGTCCTGTGTGAATCCAAATGTCAATGTTATTTTAGGGCCTAAAACATGGGTCTCATGGGTCAAAGTCTGGGGTTTGTTTGACTCAGCCCCCTACCCACCCCTAAGCAGACCGTTGTGCATTTATATTTCATCATTTCCTCTGTGTTGAATATTTACTTAAATGTTTTTACATCGCAGTCCATTGCCTGGTTCGTCACATACATACACAGAAGGCCATGACAAAGTGTTATCTGATGAGTTGGTAGTGAGGAACAGTCCTTACCTGCTGACCACACTGGCTCCATTAAGTTTTTTTTTGTCATCTTCAGGAATAACTGTAGTTACAGCAGCACCTGAGATGAAAAACAACAAACACCTAATTGTACAATACATGACTGTGCATGTATCATTGTTATACTAACAACAGCAAACAGCTCTACAATGTTTGAATGAGTCTGGGATTGTTGAATTTTTATTTGGAATCCGCACAGAAGCATTTAGCTTATCAGTAGCTCTGTTGTTGTAGAGATATTGGAAAAAGATCAAGGGTTACTCACCAGTCACAGGGCTCAAAGTTTTGATGATCAAAGATCTGATATCGTCAGAGTCCACTGATATTATGATGACGATCTACAGTAAAACAAACCTTGATTTTAGCAAGTCTTTCACAAATAAACGCTGAAACAAGAAGTATGCAGGTAAAAGTGACTTTTTCCGTTGTGCTTTGTCCAGTCCTGCTCTGCAGCCATGCACCCATCTGCTGCTGCAACTCCTGCAGTTTGAGATTGGACTCTGGGTTGTTGTGGCTGAGATAGAGGATGATCTGCAGCCTTTTCACCAGCTGCTCCAGATGCTTCTCTGCACACGCCTCAGCTGCCTTGATCAGGTACTCTTTAATGCATAAGAAGGCCAGAAATATCACAATATCTTATATACCATGTGACAGTCACAATCTGAAAATTGTTTAAACGCACAGCAATGGATCACAAATGTAAAAATTATCTGGAGTTTGACCATTAAAATTATTACCAGCAAGAGCTGGGTCTGTCCTAGAGGGCCTTCTGGAGTCTTACAAACCTGCATGATTTAATCAGAATCTGACCCAATGGCACCGTGGATGGCTTTAGGAATAACTACATAGTTATTACATTAAACAGCCAGTAGTCACATTGAAGGTCTCATTTTCTTCTGTAGGTCGATGGTCATGAGCATCAATTTTCATCAGCATCAAGTTTTAATAAATTATGAGTGAGATTATTTGTTTTGTATGTAGAACCAAAAATGCAATCTTAACTATAAAAATAGACCTTAGAGACCCTTCAACCACACTTACCCAATGCAGTTCTGAGGTCACACTTCAGCAGCAACTCCTTGAACGTCACCAGCACATGAATCAGAGCTGCCTGGTTGAAAAGCAGTTCCTGATCTGTACACAGCGCCAGCAGAGGGATTACACACAATTTTTAAACAGATTTCCTTAATTAATATCTTACTGCTGCAAACCATTGCAAGACTTAAATGAGAAACTGCACCTCTGACCAATTCTGCACTCTGTGTCCTGCAGAGCGCCTTCTCCTGCTGTTTGAGTAAGAAGTGCGTTTGGTCTGGAGCCAGGCTGCTCAAGTCCCCCCATCCCTGGAAGTTGAGCCCCAGCTGTCTGGCAGAACTCAAACAAGGCTGAGCGAAGGCCAGTAGCTCACAGTGGGCACGCTGCTGGCTGTCTGTAAGGGAGGAAGAGAACAGGGGATTTTAACACACAAACTTTAAACACTTTCTGAACCAGCTACGCTTTTGTAAGACAAGGATAACATAAAATAACTTTATAATTTAGTGTCCTACCTGTGGCCTGGACCTGTACGACTCTGCTGTTCTGTCTGTCCTGAGGGACAGGATGACCGATGAGTTGACCTGCTGCTTTCTGCTCTCTGGAAGCGTTTCCTGACACTCCACCAGTCCCATAAATCGGCCTCTGATCAGATTGTTTAATCGGCTCCGGAGTACGTTGATGATGCTCAGCTGGTGGGTTCTGTTGATCCATGTTTGGTGCTGATAAAAATTGTGAGCTGACATTTCAGTATGCAACATGAACGATATATTATGAGGATGTAAAACTTAAGTTGGTGAGTCACCATCTTGACCACTGTTTTAATGTCCATGTCAAGTAAATGGGAAATTAGCCTGCTTAGCAGTCAACAAGCAATTATTTAGATTAATGAATGAATATTTCTTTGACTTCACCATCTTAGAAAGAGGAAATACCTTTTATAAAGCCTGACTCAACATTACTAGAAAAAAAAATATTAAAGTACAGCTGTAAGAGAATAGCATGATTAAAACTGCTAACAAATACTTCATATATTCAGTTCTTTCAGCTAAATTAACATCAGTGTACCTGCAGTGTTGGCTGAGCTCTGAGGTTTTGCAGTTGGACTCATCTGCTGAGACCTCAGTACCATGAAGGTGGACAGAGGGTCCAGGTCCTTCCCTGGTGGATGCCTTGTAGCCAGCATACGCCTGCCATCATCCCTGACGGACACAGCTCTCTGCTCATTTTTATGGTCATTTCTACCTGTGTTTGCTTCTTTCTTAGGAGCAGAAAACTTTGCAGCAACTTCTAAAACGTTCTTGGGTGAAACCTCATCTTTGGAGTTGTTGGTAGCAGCAGGCTTTAGGTTATTGATGGTTTTGACCTTCTGCGAGGTTTCAGCAATGGCTTCTTTTTGAAGCCAGGTGTTGTCTGCAGAAACTTCAGCATGGAAAGCAGCAGCTTCACATTTCTTCAAGTGGAGTGACTCAGTTTTGTTTGTGGGATTCATCAGGACAGATCTGAATGTAACTGAGACCAGAGAAAATTATTTGTCAGGAATCTGCTAATGTGATCTGTTTTTAATCAACTATTCTACTTAAGTCGTGTTAAAGGTTCTCTGTTTATCTGACCATTAGTTGTATTATGTATGAATTTTACTGAAAGAAAAAATACTTAACCATTATTCAATAGATATTTTCCTATGAATCCATCAACAAAGTAATTAGCTGTTTTTATGATGTTTCAAAATAAACTTGCATGGTATTCACTCTAATGAAGCACCACATTCACTTCCATCTGACAGCAGGAAATAAACTAAAGAATTTATTACGCACTCTCCACATGTTCAGGTGACAATTTTTCAAAGTCTTCCATCTTTTCCTCAGTGTTGGAGGGAAACTCAGACCTCAGGCTCTCTGTGAACTCCTGGCTTCTGCACAAATACACTGGCGAGGCTCCCGTCTCCATCTGTGACTGCAGTTTGTTGTCAGTGCTGATGAAACTCTGATTCTCTGACTGTATAACTCTCCAGGCTTCAGACAGCGGCCGATAATCAATGTCTGGTTCAGACATTTGAGGCTCTGTGGGAAATTACAGAAGATTCGATTTTTAATAACAGTCGAGTAACATTTATTTTAATCTAAATGGATGGGTAAATAGTTTGGTCTATAAAATGTTAGAAAATAAAAAATACATTTTCTTTTTTTTCACAGCAAAGACAACGTCCTCAGATGTCTTGTTAAGCAACATTTTACTGTCATAGAAGAATAAAGAAACTAATATTTGCATTTAAAAAGCTGGAATCAGAATTTTGACTTTATTCATGAAAAAAAAAACTAAAACCAACTGTCTAAATTGTTATAAAGGAAGAAATTTGTTTACAAGTAGATTTATATGTAGTGCTGCTCTCTTCAACTCAGTTATAATACCAAACATGTCTTCAACGACTTTTCATGTTTTGTGAGTGAAACAACAAATTTCACTATAAAATGCTTTAGAAAGGTTGAACCATAAATGTTGCAAACTAAAGGCTTATCCTAAACCAGCCAACTAACATCAAGTGTGTTTGCTTTTTTTATAGCGATAATCTCTTTCAACGTCCTTAAGTCAATGCAGCAGGAAGAGAAACAACTGTAGTCCAGTCAAAATCTAAAATCTCTTTTGGTTTTGCGTTAGAAACACTGACATCTGGTGGTCTTATAAACTCATGGCAGCTCTGCAGGACTGAACCACAGCAAAACATGTTACTCATTTATTGGAGTTTATTTTATTCTTCAGCAGCTTCAGGACCTATATTTTGCATCTGTGGATGAAGACAGTTAATTCTTTATTCATGTATGTTTTGATGCAGGTTTTACATTTAATTCAAATGCAGTGATAGGAGATTGATATATATTAAATTATTTGGTATCGTTGGAAATGGTCCTGAAAGTTATTCTCGCCCCAAGTTCCCCTTTGATCATAAAACTAAACATTTACCTGCCAACAGAAAAGGCACCACAAATGTCGGATGCTTCTCCGCCTCCCAAAGAGCCGTCTCCATGTCTTTCTGAGCTCTCGCTGATACCAAAGATCTACATGACAATTATGAATTTTACAAGAGCTTTTTTAACACTGAAACTACATCACAAAAGGACTTCACTCTTTCAGATGTATTCTCTACTAATGTTGTAATATGTACGTTGTGCCTATGCTTTTTTTTTTTTAAGATAATTTTTATATTTACATAATGTTGAGTACTTTATTTGTATATCAGTGATAATAAACCCGTCAGGACAACCTGTCGGGTCATCACTCACCCTCTGTAGAGCTCTGATAACTCTTCCTCCTGGAGGTCGGATAGACAGATTGGAGTTCGACTCGTCTTGGGAGTTGCTGTCAAAGTCACGTCCAGTTCCATATCAGTGGGGAGCATCACACGTCCTGAGAGGAAAGATAAAGGTTAATCCCAGTGGAACAGCTAATAAAAAATAGTTGTAGTTGGTGGGTTTGTCTTTCAGCTACTAGACAAAATGCAAAATAATCCTAATAATTATTAATTGTGTCAAATAATGTCAGCAGAGTAACATCATCTAATCACCAGTTGGCTTTTGGGAATGAAAAGAGGATAATAGAGGAAGCCCTCATTTTTGCTTATCATGTTGTCTGCATTACTTTACTTCAATAATGATCAAATACTTCTTCCACATCTGCTGGTGGGTAGAAGTCAACATTATAGTAAAGAAGCCACATTAGAATAGATGTCTGTTAAAAGGACATGTTGTGTTTTTCCTCTGTAACTTTTACCTGCCAGCTCAGGCTCCATCAGGTTTCCATTCATGTTGCATTTTTTGCCGGGCTCCACTGGTATTTCAAACTGTGAAATATCCACTGACACATCTGAAAGGGAAGCTAAAAGAAATGTGGCTGCAGCATTTGTTAATTTCTGTAACTGTTTGGTTTTAGTTCTCCAACCTAAATACTAGTTACCCTTTAGAAGCTCATCCGGGACTTTAAGTTTCTCATCCAGCTGTTCAGGAACAATATTAATTTGATCACGAATGCTTAAAAAGGCGGTGCAATTTTCTTGGCTCAGACTCAAAGTGTCTACTACAGCTGGCAGCAGCAGGGACTACATAGAAAAAAAGATAAATTTTTAGATTAATTTCAACCATAAATAAAGAGATCTGGCATTTTTCTTTTTAGGTACCTCTTCTTCCAACAGTGATTCTTTATGAAACTCTTCATGAATGTTTACAGATGTAATGTCACTGGTGGAGACGTCAGGAGGTTTTTTATATGATGCACAGAACCTGAGGAGCAGTGGTGAAAAGTAATTAAGAACGTTTACTCAAGTAAAGCTTTGAGGCAACTGTGCTTTTCTTTATAGTTCACACCATTAGGTTTCAGAGGCCAGATTAATGCTGCTTACTAAATTACATGTATGTGAGAGCTTTAGATACTTTGCAGAGGCCTCGATATAAAAAGTACCAGTTTAAACACTGCTTAGAAATTGAAAATTACTTGTACAAACTGCGACAATAAAGTGTATAATATTCTATATAGTTCTTTAACTTTTTGTGCTGCCAGTCTATTTTGAAGCTAATACTTTTACTTGTAAAATTAATTCCATACTGTAGTATTGTTTTACTTACTACGGGCTGAACATTTTAACATACTTTTTTTCTATAAACTTATTTATAAAAATGTACAGTCATAAAACAAACCAGAAGAGGTGTCAATATTGACATTTCCTAACAGAAATATCAAAATTTACACTCATGGGTTGAAAACAGCTAAACAAAGTTAGGCTCTGATTTGGGATTGAATACTTCTCCCATCACTGCTGAAAAGATTATAGTCTAACAGGTTTTAAACTCAGTAGCCAGTAGTCACTTTTTTGTCATTCAGGTGTAGATTTTAGGACAAAACACATCAAGAAAAAAAAAAGATAAACCTGAACACGGCGTCCTCAGAGATAGTTCTTCCCATTGAGGTCAGCAGAGGGTCGGCCACAGGAAGCATCCGCAGCCGGGACAGTTTGGCTTTCAGCGTGGGTAAATGTCTCTTAAAATGTGGCAGGTAATCAACAGTCATGAGCTCCTCTGGCAGGAGGAGATCTTTAACAGATCAGAAACAGTTTTAGTAAGAAAGTCGATCACAGATATTCTTTAAGAGTTCACAGGAATTTTGAGTCACCCTCATTCTCATTTCCACGTTTCAACTGGTCACTTGCCCATCTGAGAAATGATTCCTGACATGGATTATTGATCTGTGACTCTTTTAAAAGGCACAAATACCCATCCTTGTCTAGATCCTTCAGGGAGTCAGGATTAGAGCTAGGTATCATCTCCACATCCCCAGTCACATCACTCAAAGTTGGATTAAATCTGGAATATAAAAACTGAAATTAGGAATCAAACAATGAAACATAGTGAGAGGGAAGTGATGCACATTGAGAGTTTTTAACCTTTCTGGTGAATGTACTGTTTGCTTTTTTTCTCCCAAGTCATCTAGCACAGAACCACTGACAAAGAGCTTACAAGTGGAGATCACCTTTCCTGTAACATTTGAAAAACAGGTCAAAAACTGTGTGAGGTTTTGAAAGTTTTTTCAGTGTCATCAAAGGCTTTATAGTTTACTGAACAGTATCTTAGTTTTTAAACAAAAAAGAGAAAAAGGGCCCCTTTCCAATCTTACAACTTGTAGGTCTGTGCTTATGTATGCATACACATGCACACATGTGAAATGCCTCTCAAAACCAGCCCTTTTTCTTTGTTTGTCTTTGATATTTTGTTTAGGTCCAGTGTTATGTGCAGCTAATTGATTTCAGTTATACTATTTAACTATGTCTTAGTTGTACTGCATCTTGGCCTGGTAGCAAGACAAAACTCTTTTCGTCCCCTTAGTGTTTATAAAGCTCAGCTAGAGCACCATGTGTACCTCTGATCCACGGTGTCCTGTAGGTGGCTTCAGGTAGTTTCCCACTGTGCGGGTACAGTTCACCAGTTCCAGTACAATAAGGGGTTGGCAGGGCCAGTAGGTTCATCATTACTCTTAGACTGGTGGTGGTCTGAAATAAAGTTAAAAAAAAATTGAATCAAAAAAGAGAGAGAGAGAGAGAGGGATTGATAATATACTTAATGCGGTTAATAAGATCCTGTAAGGTAGAAAATTAATGAACCGCCACAAACTCGCCTCAAAAACATAGTCCAGAGCTTTATATCTGTTAGCGGCAAAAGTTTCAGTGGAAGACAAACGGCCGTTTTCAGACCTTTAAAAAAAAAATCACAAAAAAGATAGTCAAAGATTAAAACAGGTTCAATCTGAGAGATTACTTTCACTAAACGTACAAAAAAGGGCGAATATCACAATAAATCTTACAATGTTAATTTAACCGTTAGCTTCGTTAGCTAAAGTTGGTTTAGCGATCTCTTCGGTGTAAGCTAGCAGAGTTCTACCGTTACTTAGCTAACTTTTTCTACGCCCTACAAATAATACAATCTTTCGACGAAATAAAAGCTTACTCAACATACATTTAAAAAAAATCACATATGAGTATCGGCCCGTTTAGGTAAATAGTAAACTTACATGATGCCTATAGCCTTATGTTGGTGTCTTTTCACAGGTTCATAGGGAGATGATGAACCAAAGATCGTTTATTGTTGATGAATCACTTTGTGAACTACAAAATGTACAAAACTGTCACGCATGCTCCTTGTGACTGTTTATTTTGCCTCTCAGCTTGTTTGTCTGTTTAGTTTTTAAATATCAACAAACATATGTTATTAAAAAACGGACTATATGCATTATTTTTTGTATTTTTCTTTTTTTTTTTCCATTTTTATATTATTTTACCAAATTAATAAATATAAGGCATCAGAAAGAAATTACCGTTTCTATTTTAAGTAAATTTCATTAATATTATTTCCCATTATAACATATTACAAGAATAAATTACTTCCATTTATTGAAATGTGTCATTAATATTATTATTATTTTATATATTTTTTACGCTTAAAAAAGCGTCTGAGTCCTCGTAGGGGTGTAACTTTTTTCCTGCAGGGGCCACTGTATGCTTTTCACCACAGGGGGGCGCTGTTCACCACACCATCAGTTGATGATCAGGAGCTCATATTCAAAGCAATGTCTTTGTCCAGGTTGCAACATCCTAAAGCTGGGATGAGTAATGAAATCAGACCCGTAAATTTAAAGATGATAATAAGTAAAAGAGGTTAAGTTATAAGTTAAAGTTATAAGTTTTGGCCGCCCTGTCTCTGCAAACACTGGATGTGTCACTGTCACATTTCTTCATTCTGGATTCACTGAACTGTTGTCTCCTTTGTGTGCCTGGAAATCTTGTAAATGACCTCACCAGACTGGGTGGGTGTTAAACGTCTATGTTTGGATTTTTACAAGTTTCTTATCAAGGTGACAAAAATAATATAATCCACTGTTGATGACGAGGCTGCAGTTTAAGACTCGGGTTATTATCAATGACATCTGACTCTGAGAATTTACTGCATCATGGTAAAACTTTTCACACCAGAGAGACAAACTAGTTTATATTCACACTAACATAAAATGAACAGGACTGCTTTCTGTTCCAAGAGTCGAAACTAATCATGTACATGAAGAATTCAGCTTGAATATAAAATATATTAATGTATTTATTTTTTAATTATCAATAGGTGATAAAATTCAAAACATTACACACTTTTAATGACCAAAAAAATGCATAAATATTTGTAAAATTAAAATATTGCAAAAATAAATAAGTAAGAAAAATAAATACATAGAAAATAAATGTAAAGAAAAAATGCAACAAAAAAGAAAAAAATGCAAAACTAATGTAAGCTATTAAACATTTAATGTATTTATGTTTTATTAAATTCCTATATTTGTACTTTTTATGCACTTAATATAATATTAATTTACCAGTTATGATTTATTTCATTCATTAAATGTGGTATGTAAAAAAAAAACAAAAAAAAAACTTGCCACTTCTCTGAAATGTACTCAAGTAGAATTAAATGTGACATAAGAGAAAATTATATACTCACATTAATAGTAAATGTATTTAATTACATTCCACCAGTGCAAACTGCACACAACAGCAGGGTTCAGCGATCAGCTGTTGGTGACCAGCTTGTTCTTATTATAATCTTGTTTTACTTGTTCTTGTATCATAGTGACCCAGAATAACAGTACAACAGCTTGTATTCACAGCATTAGTGCAGGATTTGGTTTCTCATTTCATTTTGTCAACATCTAAAATACATTTTCAACTTCAGTTCAATTTATTCTTCAACAGTTGAGCTTGAGCTGAGCTGTATGTCAATGTGCACAGAGACACACTGAAACACAACACTCACATACACCTGACACCACTCTATGTAGGTTTTGTAGTTTCTGCCCTCTTGGTGCAGAATCATATGTTTCTTTGTTCCTCTGTCCCATTGTGTTTGAGTATCAGTCAGAGTTTCTGTTTGAGCTGAGAGCTCTCCAAAAATGTTAAGACACAATTATTCTTTTTAGACATGGTGCTTTTATTGACACTGTACAGCTGCTTTGGTTGATTTGTTTCATTGTACAATTAAAGCACATTACAGCACATTGTTACACAGCCATCACTATGTCACAGTCAAACTATGATGCACAAATAAAACATCAAGACATTTAGCTAATATGTGGACATTTTGGGAGATGATTTTATTATATATTATAGATACTCTCATGTCTT
>JAOWBC010001486.1:22470335-22480392 GCA_028566105.1 Hypoplectrus providencianus
TCAGCCCAAAATCTCAACAACATAACACAACACTCTGCAAAACTCCCTTTGAAAAACCTTAAACATGGAAGAAAAGAACGACAGCTCAGAAAAAACTACAGAGGAGGGATCCATCTTCTGGAAAACAAAAAACAAAAAACCTAATAGGTATCGCCATTTAACTTCACCAGTTGATTATTTTTGTTGAGACAATTATTTTTTGTATTCCATGTTCTGAGGAATGCGATGTTAAATTGAACAAATGAGGTTTTATCTAATGCTAATTCTACAGGTACAAATAGACAAAATGATGCAGGGGTAACACTTTAATGTGTATCTTGGAAGTTTTCTTTCACTAGTCAAATAAAAAAAGACAGAACAAAACAAAAAAGTCCCAAATCACAAATGTTACATTTGCATATACAACAACCTCTGTGCCCTGAGCCTTTATTCGGAAAAAAATACACAAAAAAACAACAAAAAAATGAACAGGAGAGAAAAGGAAGGACTCTCGTGAAGGAGGGACCCATAATACTTCCCTGCACATCTGCATAATTTTACTTAAGTAAAAACAAATGTTATTGAATATGTTTTATTTATCTTATAGCTCTGAAATGATATACAAATAAGCATTTTTGAACAACAGCACAGACATCTTGTACACACCAAAGTGGAGCTCAAATTTATAATTATAATTTTTATAAATAACTGATTTAAAAATCCTCTAAATGTGTTTAAAACAGTGAATGTTAATTTGCCTTTTAAAACTTAAAACAGCCATCAAAGCTGCACTGAGACAAAGTCCTTCATACTCACCGTCCAGGTATCCGTGCAGGGCCAGTAGATGTGGCCGGTCCGGGCTGCTGAACGGGGAGTAGTGGATGTCGTCTGGCAGCGATGGAGGCATCCTGGACAGCGGAGCGCTCTGAGAGAAGCCGCTCTGAGGTGGCTGCTTTTTGTGTCGAGCACGGCAGTTCTGAAACCAAACCTGGTAAAATAAAACAGAAAATGTGGATATGACTCATTTGTCTGTGATTTTACCCCTCGAGTGTAAAACCTAAAATCAAATTTCTTTCTCTGGAGTACGACACTGCAGCAAACCGTTTCCCAAAAAGTCTCACTGGTAAAGGTTGGATTTCAGAGTGAAACTTAATGGTCCAAATGACCAGTTTAAATCTACATCTATAATTCAGGATACTTTAGGTCAAAGCTAAACAACACCAATTGGAGGGATTACAAGCAAGAATATAATGAGTTTGTCTAGATTATTCCACTCCTCAGTAATGAACTCAGAGGAAATACTCTGGATTTCTGTGGTTATTCCTGTTAAAGCTCAACAGAATCAAAAGAATGTGAACATCTGCTTGGTTAAAAACTCTGGCATCTCCATCAGACCTCCAAAAACCTCATGTGAGTGTGTAGTCTTCTGTATATGACTGCTTTGAAGCAATGCCTCTCATATTTTGGGACCCCTTTTTACAGGTTTGCATGTCTACAAACTGTGATTAGCTCAACCAAAGGATGATTTACCTTTTCAAATAGTTTCAGTTTTTAAAAGCCTGGATAGAATCAAGTCCAAAACAAATGTTACATTTTTTTTCTTCTTTCTTATACCATTAAATATCTAATCTCGCCAGGATGATTCCAAAATAAGTTGGGACGCTGTGATGCGTCTTTATGCATTAACAAAAAACAAAGATTTACCAGTTAGATATCTTTATTTGTAAAGTTGGGGCTGTAATGTGAAAAATGGAATACCTGTTTGTTTGTATTTTTAATACCTGTATTACTCGTCTGCTGAGTCCTGTCATTTCTGCTAGTTTCTGTAGAGTCTGAGCGTCAGGGTTGTTGTCCTGAGCGAACTGAGACTGCATCACCTGCAAACACACACAGTCATGAACCTACACACAAACACACTCTGATACTAATCAGTACACTGGAAAAAAAAACACTGAGTATGTCCCAGTTTAGTCCCATATTATAGTACGTTAATGCAGTAAATAAAAAAAAAACAAAAAAAACAAAACAAAACAATGTACTGCATCTGTTTCCATTTTGCAGTATGCAAACCAAGCATACTTTTTTTTTTGTGGCTTTTTCTGACCCACAATCCTCTGCTCATCGCAGCATATATTGGCAAAAAGGTCAAAGCTCATGAACCTGGTTATGATGATGATGTAGGCATAGTTTGTTATTATATGTGTAATAATTTTGTAAAGGCAGCCTCAGTAAAAGCAAAAAAAAAAGCTATTTAAAAAGCAGCTTTAGTCGTCCCAATAAATAGTATGTCACAAGCAGAGGGCCAAAAATAACTGGCAAATAAATGGCATTCTGCAATAATCCAACCAGGATGCTTTTCTGACTACCCACAATCCTTTGTGCGGCTGATGATACGTAACATCAACTGCAGAGAGAACAAAAGGGCTTTAAATATGACCCACAAGAGTGTTTTTATACCTCAACATTGAAAATCTTTTGAAATTGTCGGTGTGTTTTGGTTTGGTTTAGGCCACAGAACTACTCGGTCAAAATGCAGAGAAAAAAGATTTTAAAAAAGAAGAAGATGTAACTACTTTGGAGTGGTACATACTTTGCCTAACCATGTAGTTTATGTAAAGCTTGACATGGTGTAGATAAGTATAGCTTGAGGTTTACTTTTGTGTTCAGACAAGACAAAGACATTTTCCTGCATCCTGTGTTTTTTTTTTTTGACCCACTTTAGTGGACTATGTTGTTCCTTATACTCCTTATCCTTATTCTGCCTTCATAATTAAGATGTTGCTTATTAATAAACCTTCAAATGGGACGAAAAAGCTGCATAACAACCAACACATGGGGGATTTTTGGGAAGACGTCTCCACAATCAGATGACAGGTTGATGGCAGCTCACTGACTGTGACAGATACGTGAGCAAGAAAGTCATATTTTATGGTGTGATGATATGATGACAGAGAAAACCCTAATAATATGCACACTGTAGTAAAAGTAAATAGAAAAGTATGTGATCTGGAATGCAGAGAATGACTTCACCTAAACACACCTGCAGTTGCTCAGCGGTGAACGACGTCCGCGCCCTCTTGGCAGGTTTTGGTTGGCAGTCCTGATCCGAGGGCAGCGCTCCCTCCAGAGTCAGTCCTGTGCCTTTAAGAGAGCCGATCACAAGTCACTTCACCCCAAAATTACATGATGATTCAAAGTTACACAAAACAATTATACGTTTTTTTCAGACTGATCTTGTTGCTGCTCAGCTTTGTCCAAACAGCCCGTGTAACACAATTAAATTGTTGTCTTGCCAACAACCACACAGTCCAAAGTATTTACACGAATTCGGCCCACGTTTTCCTCTCTGAGAGCTTAGCAGTGAGCCGTGTGAAAAACACAGGAAATAACGAGGCTGATATGAATTTTAGGATCCACAGAAACAAAACGTCTGCATGTTGTAAGATGTAATGGTGAACTGAGAGTGAAGTCGTCCTCTCTCCCTTCAGTTTTGTCTTCTAACTGTGATTATTTTTCCTTAAATTGTTCCTCCTTTCAAGTTCATTTTAACAGGAAACATGGTTATCAAACTAGGACAAGGCAAAGCCCCTAAATAGACCCAAACACACCCCAATATGAGAAGATTTCACTTCAAGGACCTCAATCTGAAAAACCCTTGAATGTTAGAAACAATTAAGACAAAACCTATAGTTATCAACCTCATCGTGGGATATTATAAATATACCAATGAAATATTGGAATTTTGTATTGAAAATAAAACCCTTGGATATCTAATATTTAAAGCCTGATGTAACGATGCATCCATAATAAAAATGATTCATTGTGTTTTCATATTTTCACTCATTAACAGCCCAATTGAGCTAATACAGAATATATTTTTCATTGAGATATCTAAAGCCAATGTGCAAAAAACAAGCTTCTGTAGAGAAAACTTAAAGGAAGAATTGGAAACTTTAGGGCTCCAGTGATCAAGAGTTGTCTGACTATTTAGTTCCATGTCTTGACTTTTTTTTGCCCCTCAGAGTGTGTAATAATATGGGCTGTTACCGTTTTCTGCAGCCCTGCGGAGGTTGTCCAGCATGATGTTGTAGTGGCTGCGGCAGAGCACCCTGCCCTCCACCAGGCCGAACTCCTCCCCGGTGGACAGCTGCCTCTTGCAGGAGAAACAGGCGAAGCAGGCCAGGTGGTACACGCTGCCCCGAGCCCGCCGCACCCAGTCGGAGGCGTACACCTGCCGGCCACACTGGGCGCACTTAGTGCCAAACCTACTGTGAGGAAGAATGAAAGGGGGCCGGTGAAGATCCTGATCCTTTTCATAAAATGTTGAGTATCAGCCAATGAGATCCTTCACAATATTTGTTCACCTTTCCCTTCATACGCTGCTACAAACCCCCCATTCACTTTAAATACAGTAAAACTATCATTCTTTTTAGTCTCCCATAATATTATAGTTGATTTAAGTGTAGTTTTCTGTTGCAGTTTTTATATCATCTGTGCAGAGGAGTGTTACTGTTGCATTTTTTCATCAACAGCATCTGTGTGTCTCCTGGAAGCAGCTTTATTCAGAAATATGCATCATGTGAGCACAAGATAATTTAATATATATTACTACATGTTGTATGCAGGGACTCTAATGAGATGATGAAATCCAACAATATCCAATAAGGCTGTTAAAGGTTCAAAACTGTTTGCAGTCAAATGAATATATTTCATTAGGGTTGGGTTTGTCCATTGAGCTGTCAATTCAGACTGAGAATGACTTTAGTTAGTGGTTTGTGGTGATATATTCTGCCCATAATGGAACATTACGCAGAACATAATTTTCCCTGAAAAAGAAAAAAAAATAATCACAAAGCCAAATTATGTTTATCTTGAGTCCAAAAGTTGATTTTGGGAAATCGAGATCAATTAGCTGTAAAAACACAGAGAAAAAGAAGGCAAATGATGTCTAATAATTTATCACCTGGATATAATATTCAAGCCATCAGTCACTGGAAATGTGTTCTTCATCCAGGTGTAAAGGTCAAGTGTTTTATAATTTAGCTCATAAAAATGAAGATAAAATCTGAATTCTTTAGTAAAACACTTATCAGGATCGGGTAGAGAAGCATGGAAATATTCTCCTGCTCGACTAAAACAATTCAAAAATACTTTATTATGTTATTTATATGCAAATTGTTTAGTCTGCATGCTTTTTATGAGTATAAAAAAGATCAGGAAGGATGCTCCTCGAGTATTGTATCAGAAGCATTTGTTCATTATGCTTACAAGACATTTGGGATTCACTAGGAGATGAAAAAGAAAGGAAAGTATCATTATCAGTATTTTGTTTTGCGCAGTCGCAGTCAGACATCGGAGGAGCAGAGAAATTTAGAAAGACGCTCCGCTTGTATTCTTTATGTCTGATTTTGTCTTCTTTCTCTCTTTTCTTCTTTCCAGGCTGTTGTTCGTTTTTATTCTTTGTCTTTCAAATTATTAAAAATGCGATTAAAGTCAACCGCATTTACACTTATTTAGGATCCATAGTTCAGGAAATAGTAAAATATACAGGCCTCTTGCACAGGCAGCTGGATTTTATTTTGTAGTATAAATTACATCGACAGGGTGAAACAAAGCGGACAGGAAAACAAACGAAATGAAATACACGAGATTTCACAGTAAAAGTTTGGATAATTTAATTTACGTAATTCAGAAATCAGAATTTAATCAAAGGATTTTAATTATTACTTCATGCCTTTTTGAAAGATAAACATTTTTGTAAAAAATAAAATCACAGTGACTCCATACCTACGTTGAAACTTAGTTTTAATTTCATTAAAGCTTTTATTTTATTAAATGTACCTCGCTGGTGATGGTCTAAAATAAATAAATAAATACATAAATAAATACATAAATAAATAAAAGCCTGTGCGACTGCAACTCTTAGAAACACTGGCGTTATAAAATAAAAAGGAAGAAAAGAGCAGATTGAATACCTGAAATAATCCAGTTTGCAGTAGATCTCCTTGTTTTTAACGTAGCAGCTGTTGTGTTGGCGCAGAGACGCTCTGCACACTGAACACTCCAGGCAGCCCAGGTGCCAGTTCAGGTTGTTGACCTGTGGACATTAAATAAAACAGTCACACCTAAAGACTAATGCAGTGTGAGTGTGTGTCTGAGTGTGTGTGATCTATGATCAGTACAGAAATGTCTAACGAGACACCACAAATATTACCTTAAATAAAGTCAACTAACTAGTGTGCAGATTCGTTTATTTAGAGATTTAGAAAAAGAAAAGGGGAAGGGGAAAAAAGCTTTGAATGCTACCGAAAATATTTGCATGATTAAAATTACATTTGGCTTCTTTGTGCTTTTTTGCGCATATTGCTTTGAGATTATTTTTAGGCCAAAGTAGAAAAATAAAGCTTAATTTTCCTGTTCTTGCTCACCTTCAGCAGGTAGCGGTCGTGGATCTCCATGCCGCAGCTGGCGCACTGGTTTTTGGCCGCCGGAGGAGAGCAGAGGCAGGCGGCCTCCGACGGGCTGGACTCACCGGACTCCTTCTTCACCTCCGATTTAGACTGCGGCGAAATTCAATATATAAAATGTGAATAAAATTAAAATTAAAAAAAAAATACCACTTTCATGATATCTTAGATTCTTCTTCCTTTTAACGTTTTTTTCTTAAACAAAAAAGAAATGTGAAATATTTTACACCTTGAAAAAGAAAAAAAAAAGAAACGAAATTTCTTTTTATTATTATTCCCAGGCTCTTTTTTTTTTAATAGTCCATAACGGTTCTTTAGCTATATGTATGTATTTAAGATTCCTCTCCATACATCAACAACGCATCATTTAAACAACATAAAGATTTATCACAGCCTATAAATGTTATTTAACCTCTCATCCGCAAATTAAAAGAGAAGGTTTTTGGTGGCTGCACCCTGATCAGACGTACATGCGTGCAGCCTTTAGTTACAGTCACAGCCTGGTTCAACCTGAACCTCTGCCAGACCCTGAGTCCTGCAGAGGTTACCCTGCATGTTCAAAAAGCTTCAGGAAGAAGAGGAATCAAAGGACCTTTAGGCAGAGTGAAAAGACAAAGAAATCAAAAGGTTGCAAAGCAAACTCGTCCAGATGTTTGTGACTCACCATTTTCGGGTCTTGAACGCTGCCTATTTGGAGAGAAGATGGAGCTTGCTCTGCGCATTACGCATCTCTGCCCCAACCCACACTATATCCGGTCCAAAACAACGAATAACAGTTTCTCCTGCATTTAAACCCTGGCGACAAAAGAAATTTTGATGCAATTAGAAGTTAAAAAAAAAAAAAAAAAAAAGCCCCTCTCCTATATATGATCGATCATTTCTCTTGTGCGCACTGGGAGGCTGTGTTTCCATGCAATCAAACCGCGGTGAAAAGAAAAGATGGCACTATATCTGCAATTAGCGCTGGATTGAAATGCTTCGCTTGTTAAGTGGCAACCCGAGTGTCAATTTCATCTGGCAATCAAGAAAAAGGCAACCGAGCCACCAAGCTAAGAGAGAGAGAGGGGGGAGAGAGAGAGAGCGGCGCATCCTAATTTCAATAGCTGTATAATCGAAAATCGAAAAATCTCCAAAGTGAAGTGGCTCAATTGGAGATCGGTCTATTCATAACAGACAATGTGCAGAAACTGCAGCTGATCTCGAGGCATAAAGGAGCTTGATTGTCTCGTTCTCATGATGGACCCATTTAAGTACTTGAGGCTCCCCTGGGTGATTACAGCTGCATTCAGAAAGTGCCAAAAAATCTGCGTTTGGGTGGCAATCCGGAGTCCGTGTTGTCCTTCATTTCGTCGAAAATTAACAGGAATGCAAGATTATGTTAATTACCAGCTACGGTATAAATATTGGAGGCAGCGGAATAAGAAGAAATGGCCTAGAAGGGGTTAGAGAAACATATACTTCATACATGGAAAAGCTCCCAAAAGCAGCGAAAACATCGTCCAGCAAAAGTTTCTCCAGAGCATCACAGAGGAAACATCCAGATAATTCCGCGAGACATTGTCCTTTATATAAACAGACTCTCTTTCTCTCCTTCCGGGTCCTCAAAAATAATCCAACTTCATTAACTTTGCTGTGGTGCCAGTTTATGTGCCTCCCAGACAGAGTCCCGGCAGTGTTGGAGGGTCCGCTGCAGTGGCTCCTTCTCTCCGCCTCGACTCAAAGTTTACACCCAGTTCAGTCACACTGGATGTGGAGCTGCCCATTGGACCAGCACACCAGGTTCACCCTCCTGCCTGTCACAGCCACACTCAGGGCAGGCAGGGATCCCAAAACTGCAACCGGGGGCCAGGGGCCAAATGACACAACTATAATGAATGAACATCAAAAAGAACATTACTCATCTTAAAATTCCTCATTTCCATATTCACTAAATTAACTTGTGGCAGATTCAACTCAGATTTTACTGTATTTAATTGCCAGTGGTGAGAAAAGTATTTGGTACCTTTATTTAAGTAAAAGTACGAATGCCACTCTGTGAAATTACTCCACTGCAAGTAAAAGTCTTACATTCAAAAACTTGAGATAGAGTATAAGAGTGTCAGCATCAAAATGTACTTAAACTACCAAAAAGTAAAAGTAATCGTGATGCAGTCTCGACCTGAAAAGTAACCAAAACTCTCATCTGAATGTAGTGGAGCATAAAGTACAATGAATGCCTCTAAAATGTAGTGAAGCAGAAACAGAGTAACATAAATAAAGGAAATATACTAAAAGTACAAAAGTAACAGAAAACACAGAAATATTTATTAATGATATTTTAAAATACTTTTTTAATGTATAATGGCCTTGCTCAGATCGTTGTATATATTTAAATATATATAATTGGATGATGAATTTTGATGCATTACACAATCTGAATTTTGTCGTGTAGGGGGCTAATTTGAACATACATTCTGTAGTACTGTTTCATATATTATTGCATTTCATTTAATTACTTGAGCAAATGTACTTAGTTACATTCAATAGCTGCATTAAATTAAATTAAATTGTTGATAATATTCGAATCAGGTGGATGGACTCTCTCTGGTCCTGTCCAGCTGTCAGGGCTCTTTGGGATAAAGTATGAGATGGCCTAAATTGCACTAATGCATAAAAAAAAAAAAAAAAAAAAAGCAGAGGCAATCTAGCACCTGAAGTGAAAAAAGCAATGCATCTTATAGATAAGTTGACATTTTAAAGATTTTAAAGCAAAGACATGAAGAGTTTTTTCCTTTGTGTTGAAGCTTTACATTTAGTTAAACTCTCTACAAAAAGCACTCACATGAAATCAATGACATCTAATTCTTATTGATCACTATAAAAGCTAACAGCAGAACTACATTGTCTAAGAATATCAGTATTGTCAGTTTAACACACTTTAGCTGTGCATTAACTGTAATTACCAGATGGAGCCGGGTCAACTGGAGGGTCAAGATGAGAGGACTTAAAGAAGGAAGAGTGTTATTTCACAGCCATTACCGTCCCTCTGTAGTGATCACGTGCAAGACTGAAGGTTTTCTGACCAGTTTTGATGAGTTTTTGACCAGCATTGGGTTCCAGTAATAGCTAAAAGCTTATTTTAGAGACAGTGATCTTTAAGGGAAGGAAGTTTTGGACTATTCCAATAATGACCATGGAGGAAAATACAATTTCACCCATTGAAGCACTTACCTTACATTTTATAGATGTGAAAGCCTGTAAAATGTAATTTAAGTCACCATTTAAGTCTCAAAAATAAAAAGTAAAGAATGGTTTCCCCTTGGTCATGTCCTGATTCAGTCACTTGTATCAATCGTCATGCTCTGTTAATGACCTGGAAACATTTCCTGTGAACTTTTATGATTAAAATGTTACCTACAGATTATGCAGATGAGATTAAGTTTGAGTGCTCAAAGTTGCATATTGGACAATTAGAGTAATTATCTTAATGAGCCACAGCTGCAAAAAATGTATTTTTTTTTCTTTCTTTCTTTTACGTGATAAGGTAATAATGCTAAATATAGAAATGGCCTTTAATGCAAACCCCAGGCTGCTCTCTGTTCAAAAATGACCTCATAAATCGATTGTACAGG
>JAOWBC010001486.1:22517093-22536785 GCA_028566105.1 Hypoplectrus providencianus
TTTAAATAAAAATAATTGTAATTTGCATTATTAATAATAATAATAATAATAATAATAATAATAATAATAATAATAATTAATTGCATTATCATTTAAACACATACAGCTGTGGGGTGAAAAAAGCCAATCTCAAGCTAAGATAACAATTCAATAGTTATGCATAGGGAGGGAAAAATGATGAGATACAATTTAAAAGTTCAAAACATACATAACACTTAAATGAATAAAAAAGTTGCCATAGTTTAAAATATGTCTATTCGCATGAATGCTTAACAAAATCCTCTCAACAATGCCACTTTTGAATTATCATACAAAGGATGAAAAATATCTGTTCAAGTTCTTTCTTTATCCTGAAATCATAAGGACTGTGGTACCCAGGAGGAGCTTTGTTTATGAGCTGAAAGATGTTCTGGAGTCACGACAGCAGCAGGAGAATCAAAGAGAGAAAAGGTGAGAGGAAGAGGAGGAGGAAGCCCGGAGTGATGAAGATGGGCTGGGCAGCTCCGTGGAGATCGGTTACACAGAGGGCCTGCTCCAGTGATTCGTGAGTCTCAGCACTAATTCCTGGAAAACATAAAACTGCTGTTGGGACAAAGACAAAGCAAGAAATAATTCAATACATAATGTCAATCATCCATCTCACCATGTTGGGACCATTCCTTCCAGATGTGCTGAAACTCAGTGTCATGTTCTACCCCCGCAACTGTGAAAAAATCTCTTTCAGAAATGTCATTGTTAAAATGTACTCAGTCCTAATCTAATACTGAGATAACTCTTTGCTTGTACCTTTGGCGTGTTCAGTCAGCAGGTGTTTCAGATCTCTGAGAGCCCGGGTGAGGTTCTCCAGTCGGTGCTGCAGGTGGAGGTTCTCTTCTTTCAGAGTGTGGATGGTGTCCTGGAGCTCATAGGCTGAGCTGCAGAGTGAAATCTGAGAAACCATCCACAAAACTGTTGCGACTTGCAGGATAGAAAACATTGTCACTCATCTAGTTGATTCTGCTGCTGATCACAGCGTTTTTAAGCCCTCCTGCAGAAGTTGAATGTTTAAATATCAGGTGGAAGTGGTATGTTATTTAAGAGCTGGCCTATTTCTGTGTCAGAATTGATTCAGTGATGAGTAGCTTAACGCCACTCGGCTGCGTGACCACTTTAAAGGATCAATTGTTCTGTTTTTGATCCCATAGCCCAAATTGGAGAGACACAGATAGAGCTGTTTTTGGGCAATAAATCTCCTCTTCGCAAGCAGCTTTCAGAGGAACACTATGTGCTCCTGACACATGAGCCAGTCATGAATAGCACAAAACAAAGCGAAAGGGGAAAAAAAAGCACAAAAAGTCTTAACCATTGAGATTTTATTGTATTATCATGATGTGGTCTTATATACTTCAGGAGTCTATCATCAATCATAAAATATTTCTGAAATTTCTGTTAGTTAAATCCTGAAATTTAATTATTCATTTTGTTTGTCTCTGTTTTTCTTCTTCTTATTTGTATGACACAGCCTACAATCTGATGCGACAGACAGTTTGCAGAAAAAGAGTTATTGATGCTATAATAATGTGACCTCTTGCAAAAAAAGTAATTTTGCTGTTCATACAGACCAGAGACGATTTTTATGGGCCAACCTCGTACATGTGGTATAATAAAACTGTTATTTTTTATTTTTTTTATTTAACAGGTACAACAGCAGTTTTCACTTTCACCGGCAGAAGTAGTCCAGACCACAAAATAAAAGGTCATGAATGCCAAAAATGACCGCTCTGTAACCATTTAAAAATATAAAGTACAAACAGTTGAAGCGCAAGTATGACACAAGTTAGTTCACATAATATAAAACATAACCTCCTCCTTTGGCGGAGGTAATAAAGCATTTATTTATTTATTTATTTATTTATTTATTTATTTATTTATTTATTTATTTATTTACCGGGTAGATGTTTGTAAGCGTTTCATCGGCGGAAGTGGTTCGGCAAACTGTCATCATCATCCGGGTTGTTTTCTGGTCACAGAGGATCCAAGATGGCGACTCACATGTCGAGGTGTAGAACCTGGAGTCGTGTTCAAAGGTAGTACACTTTTTAAAATAAATGCTCTTTAATGCTTGCCAGAGTCGAGTTACATTCAGGAAAACAGCAAAACGGGCGTGTTTAGTTCCTCGCTTGTCATGAACCACCTTGATAGCTGTAGCGTCATAACTTTAATACGTCCTCATCACCACAGATTAGCTCACTGTGTTAGCATGATGCTAACTGTTAGCCGTCAAACAAGCTGTCAGGATGTTACATCATGATGAGTAAACTCTGCAAAACCACCTTTATGTTAGAGTTGGCTGTAGAGATTAAGAAGTTCGATCTATAGTGGTTTTTACAAGGGCCTCCACTAATAAATCGGACTAAACGTTTTATTTCAAATATCCAGGTTAACAAAATCTGGATTAATGTCTGATTGGCTAATGTAGCTAGGTCATAGTAACTGTGTCAAATGAGCCGTGGCTTTAACTTGTCATTAAATAATATTGCTTTAGTGTTTGCTATAGTATTTTGGAGTGTCACTCGATTCTTTGTTATGTTGCTACACCATATATTTTACCATGTTACTACCTTTCACCTCTTAAATCACTAAATGTTATATTCAATATTATAATTTGCTAATTTATGGTGGTAGGCTGTGCGAATAATTATAACCTCCATGAAGGTTGGATTTGTGCAATTTATTTATTAGATTGTGCAAGGTTTACCTAATACTGGCAGCTGCATGTAATTGCTATATTGTAATACAGAACATTACTTTGCAAGTATAGAAATAAAAACAGGTGTTCATGTTTTACTTCTTTCTCATGTGTGTCTAACAGCCAATCAAGCACAAAGAAGACTGTAAAATTATAGAGAAACATGTTGGAAAATATTCTTAACACATGCCAATAATACTATAAAAGAGGGTATATATTTTCTTCTGTTTTCATATAATTTAACAGATGCTTTGATCCAAATTGATGTACACCTGAGAGTTTATGTGTGTTTTTTTTTTATTTTATTTTTTTTTTTTTATCTGTTTTTATCTGTTAAGCGACCTTGAGAGCTCTGAAAGGCGCTATTCAAATAAAATGTATTATTATTATTATTATTTATACGATACAAAGATGGATCTAGTCATGTAGGTGCTGTCAGGCAGTGTACAAGAAAGGTTATTCTCTTTCCAGCTTATATTAATTCCCCAGCATCTATTTCTATTATGTGTGAAGGTGTTTAGTAAAGATCTTCTTCAATATTGTGAGGGATTCAGCCGATCAGATGGAATCTGATAGTCATGTAGTGAGTTTAGGTAGGCAGGAGCTTTTCTGGTTGCAAATCCATTTGAAGCACGCAGCAACTGGGAGCCAGTAGAGGGACATAATCAGTGGGGTGATGTGTAGACAACTCGGCTAATGTTGCTGAAAATGAGTTGCCTTGTTGTCCTTACAGGTTTGGGATCGCAGCTTACAGAAAGTACAGTAGTGGCGGCCGATACCCAAATATCTCCCTCTCTTCACCGCTTCCTGGGATCCCCAAGCCTGTGTTTGCATCTGTGGATGGTCAGGAGAAATATGAGACCAAAATCACTACTTTAGAAAATGGCCTCAAAGTGGCGTCCCAAAACAAGTTTGGTCAATTCTGCACAGTTGGAAGTAAGTTGTAGCAGCTATATTCCAAATTTAATATCTACTTGTCCTCAGGATCTGACTGAGATATGTTTGTTTCTTTCTTATTTGAAGTTTTAGTAAATTCTGGATCCAGACATGAAGCAAAGTACCCAAGTGGAATAGCACACTTCATAGAGAAACTTGCCTTTTCTGTAAGTCAAACAAAGTTAAGGTTCACAAAAATGAAAGGTAAATGGTGTTGATGCACATAATGTGATGTTGTCAATTTCTACTTTTAGTCCACAGCTCAGTATGGGAGTAAAGATGAAATTCTCCTCACGCTGGAAAAACACGGAGGGATATGTGACTGCCAAACATCAAGGTAAGAAGGCTCTATGCTCAATGCTGCTCGTTTGCATAAAATCTCATATTTGGAAAGTGTGTGGGATGTATGGTTCATTTCTCTGTGCAGAGACACGACCATGTATGCAGTATCTGCTGAGGTGAAGGGTCTGGACACAGTCGTCAGTCTTCTTTCAGACGCTGTTCTGCAGCCTCGCCTGCTGGGTAAGTCCATCCAAAACACAAATCATTGGAAACAACTTATTCGTCTCCACTGTCTATCTTTGATTACCTAAGTTTGTTTATTTGTTTATTGTCTTGCAGATGACGAGATCGAGATGACTAAAATGGCGGTACGCTTTGAGTTAGAAGATCTGAACATGAGGCCAGACCCTGAACCCTTACTCACAGAGATGATCCATGCTGTGAGTCACATGATTTATTCAGAAAGTCCTACTCCGGCTCTCAGTTAAAGTGAATGAATCAAGGCTGGTATTGATTTTAGGTTGATAAATATTATAATGGCAGTTTTGATTAGTTGTGTTGTCATTTTGTATGTATAATGTTAAAAATAGGCTAATTAAAAATGAAACACCAGAAGTTACTAGAATCTCAGGCTTTTTTATTGGCTAATGTAAACTCATTATATAGCTGACGGCTTGCAGGTTTATTTCTGACACAAAACAACAAAGATAATTGTAAAACAAAACAAGTTATTTTAAGTGTTGTACTGCATTACTGTAGCTCTATTTGTCCTTTAACACTGTTTGAATTGTTTGTTTCCAGGCTGCATATCGAGGAAACACAGTGGGGCTGCCTCGCTTCTGTCCTGCAGACAACGTAGATAAGATCGATAAGAAAGTGCTCCACAGCTACCTGCGTAACTACTACTGCCCAGAGCGGATGGTGCTGGCTGGGGTGGGCATCGAGCACGATCAGCTGGTGGAATGTGCCAGGAAGTATCTGCTCGGTGCCAAGCCGGTGTGGGGAACGAGTGCAGTGGCCAATGTGGACCTCTCAGTAGCCCAGTACACTGGTGGTATCATCAAGGTGATTTATTGCTTTTTTTTAAAATCCTAAATGTTGTCTTCAGGACAATGTATCGGGAAATGTTTTATTTTTAAAAGATAAAAAGAACATATCCTACAGTTTCAGTTACAAATGGTCTCATTGTGCTCATTTTAACAGGATGACAAGAATTAATGATGCATTTAGCCATTCATTAAAAATCTTTCTTTGGAGACATACGTTACATTTATGCCATTACATTTATGGATGAACTACTTGAACAAACTCTTGGCTGAGGAATGATGTTAAATAAAAACACGAGTGACTTTACTGTATTATATAGAAGCAGACTGTATTTATTTGAAATATAACAAGAATAGAAGAAAAATGAAATGCATATATACATTTTTCTCATCTTTCAGATGGAGAAGGACATGTCAGATGTGAGCCTTGGCCCCACTCCAATCCCAGAGCTCACCCACATCATGATTGGCCTGGAGAGCTGCTCCTTCCTGGTGGGTGTCTGCAGTTTATTCAGGTGTTTGATGCACGTTAGCTTCATGTTCTGGAACAAAATAATAAAATCATGTCTCTTCACAGGAGGACGACTTCATCCCATTCGCAGTGCTCAACATGATGATGGGCGGAGGTGGCTCCTTCTCTGCAGGAGGACCTGGGAAAGGCATGTTCACCCGCCTTTACCTGAACGTGCTCAACAGGTGAACATCTCAAAGCATCAATTCACATTATTACTAGCAGGGACAATCGTAATTTTTTTTTTTTTTTTTTTTTTTTTATACATTTGAAGCATCTAAAGAAGTTTTCAAATGAAACTTTGTCTGACATTATCACCTGAAATGAAATAATTAAAAATCCTGAAGTCACTCCTGTAACTTTAACTAATTATCTTGTGGTTTTCCTTGTTCGCTGTAGGCATCATTGGATGTACAATGCCACTTCCTACCATCATAGCTATGAGGACAGTGGTCTGCTGTGTATCCATGCCAGTGCAGACCCCAGACAGGTTGGTACAGGTTCAAGGCTGCAGGGTTTAAATGTTTTACATTGTAACTTTGCATCGAAATAGTACTTTTTTTTTACTAACCCGAGCTCTGCAGAGGAAAGTTTAATTTCTGTCAGGTTTCCTTCTTTTCAGATGTGTATACTAGTTGCTCTTTATGTGAACTTTGTTGGGGTTGATGCAGAGTTATTACATAAATTCATACCCAGGTGCGAGATATGGTGGAGATAATCACCCGAGAGTTCATTCAGATGGCCGGCACTGCAGGAGAGGTAAATGACATCCACCACTTAAGCTGTAGTGGTGTAGATTATAATCAAAGAAATAAAAATAATACCACTCCTAGAGTATATTTCTCATATTGCCCCCCCCCCTGTTCATCCAGATGGAGCTGGAAAGGGCCAAGACACAGCTCAAGTCCATGTTGATGATGAACCTCGAGTCACGGCCAGTTATTTTTGAAGATGTTGGCCGTCAGGTTCTCTCCACAGGAAAGAGAAAGCTGCCTCATGAACTGTGTGATCTAATAAGTAAGTACCTACCTACCTAAATGAACTGTATCTGAGGAAAATAATCAATGATTAAACGGTCTTCTTTCATGCGGCTAATTTGCTCATTGACTTTTTTTTTCTCCAGGCAATGTGACAGCCAGCGACATAAAGAGAGTAACCACCAAGATGCTGCGCAGTAAGCCTGCAGTTGCAGCTCTGGGAGACCTGACGGAGCTGCCCTCATACGAACACATCCAGGCCGCCCTGTCCAGCAAGGACGGGCGCCTGCCCCGCATGTATCGCCTCTTCCGATAGACCCCCCCATCACACATCACTGTAAATAAACTGGACTGAAGATTACACGAGTGTTCCCTCCCACCACAGAACTCGGCACAGCTCACTCTGGGAGGGGACTAACGCCCCCGGCTCTCAACTGAACCTCTGAGAGAGGGGATTTTAAAGAAAAGTTACATTTTTACTCTACAGTAAGCACAGTTGACATACAGTTGGAGTACTTGTATTTATTGTTTGTGGGCAGGAAAGCCATATTTCATTATGTTCTGGGGTGGTTTCAGGAGTTTGGTCTTAAAGGGACAAGTCACCACAAAGCCAAAATGAAATAGTTTACCATGTCGAAACTGATATACCAACTGTTTATGTTGAAGGTTATGATTGAGTGGTATTGCACTGTGAAAGTAAAGCAGCCTATAAGCGAGAAAAGGGGGTGGATAATTTCCCCAGCAATGTCTAAACTGTTATTTTTTTAACAAGGATTATTTTCCTCACCTTTCTAAAATTAACCATGTTCCACCTTAAGCCTTTTTACCCCCAAGAAAACAGTATATACAGCACTTAAAAGTCTCAGAGGAGGCACTACACAGCAAATTAATTAAGGAATCCTTGTTTTGTTTTTGAATAAATGTGACAAACCTTACTACCGGAGCCAATTTATCCTCAAGAAGACTGAAGAAATCACAGTTTCTCTCATCATTATGTCTCAGATGTACAGTGAAGAGATTGAAATTTAAAGTGAAAGTTTTTTTTTTGTATTTTCATTATTGTAAATTCAATTGCAAATTAAAAAATACATACAAATATATATAAACTGGATAAAATAAAGGAACTGTTAAAGGTTGGGGAATGTGGTTATTCTCTTCCTGGAAAAGAATTCAAATGAGAAAATCAAAAGTAATTTTAACTTAAACACCACAAAGATTTCGTGCTATTCCGATAAAGACTCGTGTTTTTTTAAATTCAGAACCTTATATTTGCCAGATTATACATTTTAAGAACCCAACACTTAAATAAACCCATGTGTTTTGTACTAGTAACAGTAACTTCTGGCTATAGTATGTCAATGAAACCATGTCAACATCTGTACACCAACTGGAAAATAAATGTAATTACTTCCATGAATAAAATTGTATATTTTAAATAACATTTTTGCATTACAGTGCGATGGACAAAATTAAGCTGACAAGTATGTTTTAAAACGTTTATTACAGACTTTTACATCATGGTTGACATATAAAAAAATATGCAGATAAAGTTAAGCGGTCTTGAGACATAAACAAGACCAAGAGGCACTTTTAATGAGCAGACTGCTCTTCATGCTGGGAATGACAGTTCATTAATGTGGTACATACAGTACAGAATATATATATGAGGTCAAACAGTAAGTTAACTTAAGGCATTGAGTTACAGTCTATTTCAAATGATCACTTGGCCTAATAAGAGGAAAAGTAGTGAAAAGTGTAAATCTATTTTTTAAGTAGTGTATTCCTGCAAAAAACGTTACATCCAGGCTGTAAAATACATTTAATCTCCCTGAAATTTAACAGTAGCATGTAACAATTAGAAACAACTGCCTGACTTTAGTGTTCATCAGTCTTTTTAAACCTCCCGTCTTCAGTCATATATTTCTCTTTCAAAACAATCAGCTTTGAACAAACTTCAAGTTTAAATGGACCAACGCCAGATGCCTTAAAAGTGTTACAAAGTGTGACCAAAACGGGCCATTAAAACGCAGTTATGTATGTTAAACTACTCGATGACGAATTCACAAGGCAGATGAACACTGATGTAGCATTCAGAAAAACGAAACATTGCGGTTCATGATGCTTTTTTATGTAAGAGTATTGCTGCCAAAGGCCTTCATTTATCTTGTTATAACATGATAATTTCACGCTATTTTGAGATAATGGTCGTTTCTCATAAGGAGATGCTGTCATGTTGTTTCAAGACAATGAAACGAAACGAGAGACAATAATAGGTTATGGCTCGTTTGGACGATTTAATTAGATTGGTAATTTAATTGGTTTGACACTGAGATTCTTCAGTTATTGAGATTATCAAAGTGTATGATAATGATACTCGTATCATCGAACGTGGACACTGTTATCAATATCATCCACTGTGCTAAATCTGGTTTTATGAGAAACTATCATTTTCTGGTTATAAGAAGAAACTTTCATTCTCTCATTAATACAAGAAATTATCATTTATCTTGAAATAACTTTATACCTGTAGAATCTTGTTACAACAAGAAACTTTCATTATCTCTTTATAACGTGAAAGTATCTCGTTACAACAAGACAAATGAAGGATCATTTATTTTAATCAGTGTGGCAGCAATAAGCTTCCATACTTTTTAAAAATCTAGAAAAGAAAATTAGGACACATAGAGTTACACAGAGCCTGTAAGGTTAGTTCCCACTCTGTCTCAGTCGTGTTTGAAGAGAGTGGGCTGAATAAATAAAGTCCAGACTGCTGCTGTGTCTGCACACCTTTCTGTGTGTGTGTGTGTGTGTGTGTGTGTGTGTGTGTGTGTCTGACCTCAAGGTCCCTGCCCTCAAGTTCAGCCGTCCACGTTCCATGTGCAAACAGCTCCCAACGATGCCCAGCAGGGGGCGCACTCCGCTCAGTTAACCAGGACCAGCACTGAGCTCTGAGTGCTTTAGCGTCGCTGTTATTCAGTTCTTCCTCTGCCGGCCTGGTGATCCGGCACAGTTCGGTCCCGTCCAGTCCAGTTCTGGAGAGTTGGCTTTAAGTTTTAGGAAATGGAGCATATGGTGCTGGTGCTTTGGCTCTTCATGGCCTCCCTCCTCTTCAGCTCTCTGGTGATCCTCCTCCTTATGCCCTCCAGGTACAGGCCTCGGTCGAACTGTCCCGCCCCGAGGGGGATACTAAAACCACACAAACAACTTATGTAGTACGCCAGACTTAATAAAGATAAACAACTGTTAGATTCAGGATTTAAATATCTAATAATATATATTTTAGGACCCTAAAGAATCTTATTTTCTATTTAACTTACTATCATTAAATGTTTAGAAGTATTTATTATATAAAATATTAATGACATGATACCAATAATGAACAAATCTACTTTATTGCTTATTTCTACTGGCTGCTGACAGAAATCAAAACATTGTTCAGTGCATCTTTGACATTTAAAAAATAATTTTCTCATGCTCTGAGTCATGAATCACAAGTTTTTCTTAAAATTTCTGGAAACTTTTAATGATAAATTATATTGTCTTGATGTAAATAACAAAGTGGGGAAGTTCCGTGTTGATATCTATAAGTTTAAAAAAATCACCCTGTCCACCTGTTAAACCATGTTTTGAAAGGCAGTGGGACTCACTTGTCTCTGCCGGGCCGTAGTTTGACCTGGAAGACGCTGATGACGGGCCGATGGTCTGAGGTCTTGATGCTGGAGCAGCTGGTGTACTTCATCACTTTAATATCATCAGCCTGCCTGCTCCTGAACAAGATCCTGTCCTGTGAACCCGCAGACACACACAGAGGTTTCAGCCAGCTGAGAGCCACAAGGTTCTGATTCAAGGCCAGGTTAGACTTTAATTCACCCAAATGCCTGGATTTTGTTTTTTTCTTACCGTGTATGAAGGCGTCCTCTGTTTAGAAGTGGTGTCGTAGATATCACAGCCGATGTCAAACTTGTATGTGGGAAAGAATTGTATCGGTGCCTCTTGGAAACCTTTAAAGATTGAACCTGGAAAGGGAGAAAAACTATAATGAGTTATAATGAGTCAAACACAACAACCTAGAATAACTAGGCCACCAACATGCAGACACACCGTCCTTCATTTCCTTGGAGAGCTGGTCGTGCTCCAGCAGAGGGCCCATGTCGCCGCCCACTGTGCGGTTCATGATGGTCTCCACGTCGGCTCGATCTTTACTTAGCCGGAAGTTAAAATCTCCAAACCAAAAGACCTGGTCAAATCTCGTGGTAACGTCAGCTGCAATTAGAAAAAAACCTCTTTTGATTATTAAAGGCTGTAAAACAACTTTATTACTGATAAGTTATGAGAATAACAATAATTAATTTTAATCTGCATTCATTTACAGGACCAAAGCTTGGACAAAAAAGGACAATCATGGACAAAAAAACAACTTTTTTTCTAATTGCCACAGCTAGAAAAACATTCTGTCAACATCACTTAATATGTGCAAAATATAACACATCTCTTTACCAGAATATGATGTATTTAAGAGAGATATTATAACACAAGATATTAAGCAAATTGCAGTCGGTTAATATGTTACAGTTTGATCATTCTATGTTTTCTCAGGTTTTCGTGCAGAAACGCCACCATTCTAATTATTTTGTTTGCTCAGAGGTTTTCACACAGGGTAACTCACATGGTGTGGAGCGGTACGGGTTGGTGTCTGGAAGGCCTTTTGGGAGAGCCAGAGCCTCAACGATCTTGTTGTAATCTAGTACTCTCTCGTAAACTTTGGCATCTCCAGCTGGAAAAGGGATCAGAATCAGAAATTAGAAACACGTCAGGACTGCCTTGTTGGCCTGTCCATGCTGCAAAGTTTACATGCAAATATATAAAACAACAATAACATCAGTTATGAAGAGTTTAATTACTAAAACTAACTATAATGTTTTTTTCTCTTGTTGTGGAACAGACAACTTTCTTTTTATGTCTTCTAAAATTTAAGTAAAAACCTCTAATGAATCCCATCATCAGCCATCCTGCTGTAGTAAATCGATTCCTCAGTATGCCCCCTATTCGGACTTTGGGGAAAAAAAATCTACTCACAGGTAAAATGGGATGTGATGAAAAGGAAGGAAGTGCCAAAAAAGGTAAATGCAATGCCAACAGCCCCTTTGGTCTTTATCTGAGAGATGATCCTGGTTGTGACGGTGGCATGCTCTACTTCTGTGTGCATCAACAGGAAAAGGAAATGTTATGGTCAGAATCAGAGCCATAAAAGTCAAATTCAAATACAACGATGAATAACCACCTGATGCTACGATTCTTATTTAAGGCATTCTGCCATTACATAACTCCAGATGTTACATAAGCAGATAGAAATACAGTAGAACTTTATTACCTGAACAGAACCAGATGAGGTCCCTTCTGACAAATACAGTGAGATACAAAACACCATGTGACGCTGCATACAGCATGACATAGTAAGGTCCCAGAGTCTCCTGAAGACGGGTCTCCCATTCCCTCCTATACAGACAGAAGCAACCGTCTTAATGGCCTGGTACTGACATTTAAACTAATTTACGCTCAGTGATATTTTAAAATAAATAGCATACCTGTCAGGACAGCCCTCCTGGACCCCAATAATATAAAAGTCTTGTGCAAATTCAGAATCTGTTGGAAGGAGGAGGTCATCTAAGTTGACCGGAAGCCCCTAAAAAATGAGACAATCTCAGGTATAGTTTATCAGTAATACAACTTTAAATTGATCTTTTTTGTCTGTGAGATGCTTCAGGGTCCTGATCCCCCCTACCTTCTCTCCCTGCATGTTCCAAGTCGCTATGTAGATGCCCACTCTCCTGTCCGGGAAATGGCGGTCCAGCTCCTCCGCCCCGAGCAGGGCGCCACTTCCCAATACGCTGCCCTCCAGAAAGCTCCTGGAAGATACACAAAGACTGTTGCCTCAGATGTTACGTCAATAATTTAAAATTAAAAACACTATTACCTACTGGGCACTGGCTGTGCACTGAGATTATAGACTAAGAGCTTTTTTGTGGCTCCTGCTGTCAAAAACTGTACTGAACAAGCATCTCCTCTGATCTCATGTTAATCTCCCACATCTCTTCCACCACCCCCTTTTTTTCTAAACGATGTGAGCAAAAAAAGTCTGGAGCCTTGATTTCAAAGCAACTTAACAGTCTGCTGGTGCTTCAACACTCCCTCCTAACAGTTAACCAAGCTCCAGATGCGCTAAGATAATCAGGTCCAATCAGGGAGCACAATCAAAACTATAAAGACTTGAAGTGGATTAAAAATACTGTACATAATTCCTGTGCAGCCCTTAAGAATTGTAACTTTCATTCGAGTAAATTTCTTTCTATAACCATATCATAAAGTTAAGTACACTTAAAACACACTTGCATCTAATGGTCTTCTCTCTTACCGGTATAATTAAACCCTACATAAGAGTCTGAGTTTGACCTCGTATATCATCTGCATGATCATTAAATCATTTCTGTACCTGTTCCTCACATCCTGGGGTCTGATGGGGCTGAGCACGCTGTAGGTGGACCTCATGGAGTTGACAGAGGCACTATCCGAGCCCATGTTCTCCAGAAGCCGGCTGTCGCTCAGGTTCCTGTGGAGTCTCTCCCCGAGTTTCTCTCTGGCCAGCACGGCATAATCCAAACAATCCCTGTCAATCCTATTAGCTGCCCTTAAAGTGGCCGCCGCAAAGCTCTTCTCCAGAGCAGGCAGCGTCCCTGTGGGTTGCACCGGAGACAGACGCACCTTGCTGGACCTCACTCGGTGGTCCGTGGGGTCGCTCTGCTGGCTGTGGGGCCTCCTTTCATACTCAGAGAGACTGCTGCCTCTGTCCCGGAAGACTGGAGATCCTCTGGCAGCAGCAGAGAGGGGTCTCGCAATGGACTCCTGCTCATTCCTGAGGCTGATAGCAGACCCACCTTGAGTTGGAGCTGTTTGGTCCTCTTTAAGTGAGTCTGTGGAGGAGCCAGTCTCAACAGGGTCACTCAGGCTCTCCTGGCTGTTTTTCAGTCTCCTGGTTCTAGCGGACTCCTCTAATGAGACACTTTTGCTGGACTTCGACAGCCTGGGCAGTGAGGGTGGCCGAGGCTGGTATGGACTGATCTCTCCCTCTGCATTTCTAGCAGTGAGCTTGAGAGGATCATTGCGCTCCCTGCAGGGTTTGGCATCCACTAAGGAGGTCTTGAGTACCCGGCTGTCGATGACAACTGAGTCCCCTTTACCGGGAGCTTCACAGGACTGATGGAGGGGGCTGTCCTCTCCATTCTCAGACATCCTCTTGTCATGTCTGAGACCAGCTGTGGTCATGCAGATGGAGTCTTCTCATTGCTGACTGACATACACCTGATGATGTAAGGTAGAAAATTGTTCAGTGATGTTTGCCTTTTGTCAGCCATTCCAGGAAAGTTTGTTTGAAAGCTAAGACAATGTTTACAACCTTTACATGGGCAGCATATGTTAGTGACATCATTGTAGCTTCTAATAATTAGCAGTAACATGAATCAACAAGTACACAACATGTTCAAAAGTAAAAGCAAAAAAATAAACACAACAATGGTGATTTTGATCCACAAAAGCAAAACTTATCTAGATTAAAACGCATAGAAACACAAGGAACTATATTATCTGCTACCTCACCATTTAATTAGATCTAGATCTTAGATAGATTAGAAATTCATATAAATATATACACATTGACAATTAATTTATTTATGTTGTTTATTTTCTCTTAAATGTATCATATTGGTCACATACAGTGAAATGATTTGACTTGTGTGATTTTAATGCAATATACACATTTGATGATGATGTGTTAATAATAATAATAAGCTAACGTTAATTAATAATTACTAGCATCGTAAGCTAATTATGCTAATGTTGGCCTTAGCGATTATGTTCAACTAGAAACCAAGACTTAGCCGAAACCCCTTCGCAACCCTATGTTTTAATTTCTCGACATTATATTGTTCAATAATGTTTATAAATGGTCATTTTGTAGTATTTTTTTCTTTTATTCTACTTTGTAACATGCAACACAATTGCTACAATGTGTAACGTTAATAACGATTGACAATAAAAACAAATAATAAAACGTCTGAGCCAAAAGTCCGGGTCATAAACGTTAACTAAAGCTCCTTTAATTCTATTAGTTTAGTTGTAAGTAAGCCAACAAGTTACGTTTATGCATGATAATATGCACACTGCTAACAGACGCTAACAGAAGCTAGCCTTAGCATTTCTGTCATAGAATAACAGTAGCAACATGCTAGCTCAGCTAACGTTTATATGACAGCATTAATAAGCAGGTAGGGGGTTATAGTTTTGTCCTATGTTACCATTTATTTCACTGTTATAACGCTGAAGTGAAATTACCTGTGATTTAGTGTTTGGTATCAGAGCAGAGCGGCTAATTTAGGAGCAGCTAGCTACTTCCTTAGAAACGTTTGACAACAGATGTTGTTACCAAAACAAGAGAGTCACGACAGAGAGCTGACAACGTCACAGCGCCACACCGTGGAGAGAGGTGGAACTGCAGGCAGCTCACTTTTTAACACCTGTTAATCGTGATGTGTTGAAAAGAAGTATTCACATCCCTTACTCAGGTTAAAAAATAAATAAATAAATACATAAATAAATAATAATAATAATAATAATAATAATAATAATAATAATAATAATAATAATAATAATAATAATAATAATAATAAATACTTACACCACACTGTGAGATACCTAAACGGGTAATATTTCTGCATTCAAACCCACTCATGTAAAAGTACAAAAGTAAAAGTAGTCTTCATTCAGAATGGACCCTTTAAGATTGGTTTACATATACTGAATATATTATTAGAGCACTATTAACAATGCATTTATCTAATCAGCCTTTTAATTTTATGATATAAGTTTTTATATATCAATATTGTTCTGTCGTTTAATTACTTAGTTTATTAATGAAAGTTTGGTAAAATGGAAATACTCAAGTAAAGTACAATTCTCTCAAAAATGTACTTACACTGTAATGAAATATAAATGAATGAATAATGTTCAAATGATTTTCTTTTTTAAATATTAGATATAACTTTAATTACCACAAAATATAAAGCTATTCCAATCACTGACACATTTTGGATGCATCTATAACCATGTTTTCGTTAAGTTTATTGCTGTTACTGAGTTTAACTTTTAAAAAAATTATAATTTCTGCGCTTTAACATACAGACTTGTCACTTGGTGTTATTGTGAAACTTACTTACAAAAACCACCAGATTCAGACTTCACAAATGACACACTTCGTTATAGGAACAAGAAGAAAAAACAGGAAAATATTGCTGACAAAATGGCGATGTCACAATGAGAACACAGAGTCAAGGTGAGACCTCTGATTGTTAACCCTTTCATCCTTTCTGTGACTGGCTGAGAGGATTTCTGTGCATTTCTATGGGACTGTTGCTGGCTCAGGAGGTTTGCACAAAAGGAGGCTGAGGTATAAAAGCAAAGGGTTAAACCACGTAGGGTACAGTTCAGTGCAAGAGCAGCAGCAGTACCAACAGCAGCAGCAGCAGCAGCAGCAGCACACTGACCAGCAAAATGAACACCAGCGGCATGAACATGATGAGCAAGGTGAGCGTTCTTACCATTAATAACTTTAATGATGTTACTTAAACTGCACATGATGCACTGCGTCACTCCTGTGGCCTTTAAACACAATGAGCTTCTTGTTTTTGTCAGAGTCAAATACAGATAGATTAGAAATCTTGTGTTAAGTTGGACAGAAACAGCTTAAAATAAATGCTATTCTTGCTCATATGCAATTAGGCAAATGTATTTACTGCTTGTTTATGCTGCCCCCAAGTGGCCAAATAATGCACTACTGCAGGTTTAAAGCTACAGTCTGAAAAAGAAGAATTGGTAATAATAAAAAAAAATCCCTTAAAAAAAACATCTTGCAGCTTTAAACTTAAGCTGATTACACTTCTAACCAAAGATGTTCCCCTTTTCTCTCCTTCAGATCATCTTCTACGAGGAGAGGAACTTCCAGGGCCGCTCCTATGAGTGCATGAGCGACTGCCCCGACATGTCCTCCTACCTGAGCAGGTGCCACTCCTGCAGGGTGGAGAGAGGCTGCTTCATCGTGTACGACCGCACCAACTACATGGGCAACCAGTACTTCATGAGGAGGGGCGAGTATGCCGACTACATGAGCATGATGGGAATGAGCGACTGCATCAGGTCCTGCCGCATGATCCCCATGGTAAGATCAGACTCCGGGCTACATTTACTGTAGATGACCTCTCTGAGCTGGTAGCTGGAAATGTGAAAGTTAACCCCGCTCCTCTGCTGCGCCTCCACAGCACAGGGGCTCCTTCAGGATGAGGATCTACGAGAGGGAGAACTTCGGCGGTCAGATGTCTGAGCTGATGGACGACTGCGACAACATCATGGACCGCTACCGCATGTCCAACTGCATGTCCTGCAACGTGATGGAGGGCCACTGGCTGATGTACGAGCAGGCCCATTACAGGGGCAGGATGATGTACCTGAGGCCCGGCGAGTACAGGAACTTCATGCACATGGGCAGCAGCAGCATGAGGTTCATGAGCATGAGGCGCATCACCGACTCCTGCTATTAGACTCTCTGCACTGAATAAAACTGTCACCACCTGAACTGCTGCTGTGCTTTGGTTCTTCTTTAATACATCATACAGTTCACAGTCATCAGACTTCAAATGCTGTAACTCAGGGAACTCACAAAGTTTACAACTTTTCTTTATTTATACTCTCTGAGTGCTTCAATATTTTTGGCAGATGCATGTGGTTCATAAAACACAAAAAACTACAAAATCTAAAGCAATCGAGTGCTTGTTATATACTGCTTATGTTCGGACCAATGCATTTGGGTACATTTACAATAAATGTATTTATATGAACATAGGAAGTATATAATTAAAATTCAAAGACATAATGAATACTAGGAATGGCTGAAAGGAAAGTCTATTTTACATATTTTTCAAAATAGCTTCAAAAATATATCAAAAAATTACAGCAAAACTGTGTTTGGTGTGATTGATGTCATTTGGACTCTGCTTTACATAGTACTTGCAGATAAAGTCATATAAATTACCATAAAGACATTAATTTTATTGAATTAATTTGAAATCATAGCCATGTTTTCATCAAAGTTGATGCCAATTTTGATGCAACATTTTGGAATGTAGTAACATTTAGTTAGTTAGTTTAAAACTAATAATTAAAGCTGCACTAACATACTTTTTACTTTCATTTGAGCAACTTATAATAACTGCAATTATTATTATATTATGAAATGAATCATGATTTTGTGTCAGCTCACACAAATCTTATTCGAACTTATACAGAAAAACAGTTTCCAACTCCTCCTTTAGTGTATTAACTATTTTCACAAAAACACCTTAAGTGTTAAGTCATTTCCATCTAGCTTTTCCTGTTCAAGTCTACAAAAATGCACATAGAAATATGTTGATTGGGACACAACCTGTGATTGCAGAAGTTGCTCCTCTCACTTCCCAAACCTGCCATCCTCCAACCCTCCACTAGGTGCTCTCACACTTTCTCTCACACCTGTCTTCTGCACACCTTTTTCCATTTCCTTCACCAGCCCTGAAGTTGGAAATCATCCTTTTTTATGCACTATTTGTCATTTTATTCTTGTATCTATGCTGCAAAGCTGCCGTGTGCTTTGCCTGCATTGATTTATCTGCATTCCTTCCTTTCATTTGCAACAACAGCAATAAAAATCACTGATTTCTCCCTGATTGTCTGTGTGTTTGGGTCTGTCCTATTGGGTTTCTAACTGACATTTACTGGACGTGTGAAGGTAGATTTCCATGTGTGATGGTGCTGTGAAGAAGAACTGCTGCTCGGTGCTGGAACGGTTTCCTCCTGGTTATAAACTGAGGTTTGTGTCAGCTGAAGCCGCTGCACTGAGCTGGAGGAAGTTTAGTCTAATCCTGAGTGGAATTCAAATCGTTGTGTCTAGAGTCTCACATAGTAAACTTGGACATGGTCACGTAAATACTGGAATCGCTGAGATTCTCTGATTATATTAACACTGCTGGGATTCGGCTTCAGTTGTTATGAGCTGTAAATATTGTGTTTGGAGCGACTGGGTTTGTTTCTGCTGGACCGCGTGTTTCCTTCAGTCCTGGTCCTATTAGGAGGACAGTAACAGAGCAGGTAAACACCAGAGTCTGCTGGTTTTTTACTTTATTTACGTCACACATGCATGGTAATTATAAACAGATTACAAAGACATTAGGGTAAGAATTCATCCTCTGTTTAACACATAACCTCATGGATTTATATCCCAACATATCTCAACAACTACAGGACAGAGATTCAAAAAAATTGGCTAATTGATCCTTCCAGGATGAATCCAAGGACCTGCTACCATTAGATAGTGCAGGAAGTGAATGGAATTATGAACAAATGTTATTTATCATTGGTGAAGCCCCAAAAGCAATATACTGTATAGCATATACATGCCATTAAGAATATTTTTTTGATCAACTAAAATGAGCATTAATGCTTATTTTACTCAGAGGCTTGGTGCCTTAAACTCTACATTTTGCATAATTCAAGTCAATTTTGAGTTGCCGTAGTAAGTAAATTAGTTTTAAATATTTCTCTCATTCTCACAATATCATGTTAATAAATCGTCATTCTGATGTATAAATAATGGATGCAGGCAAATTTACACTAAGTATGCTTTTGTCTTCAATTTCAAAATAAGATTTGAAGTGTTTTTTGTTAAATTATGGCTCTTCTGTCGTTAAAGGTTGCCGCCCCCTGAATCTAGTAAACATTATAGTTTGTCCAGTATTAATTTTATGACAAAATAACTTCAAAATTATTGACCATCAGCACAAGCTGTAATTTTCAAGTTTTACTTTATTTAAACTTTCACTTAAGAAAACAACATACAAATGATATATGTGTAGTGCAAATGGTTAAAGCATGACTTACTTGAATGTCTAATTACTCTGAAGAAAAAAGGAAAATGTTGTATTTACCCTTTAGAAACATAAACATAATATAGGACACAATTACAACCTTGTGTAACCTGCAAAAAAATATATGCTTGCACCTTAAAGTTGCTGAAATAAAAACGAACGTGTTTTGGGGAAGTTCATTTTGAGGGTGCAACATATGTAGAAATCACAG
>JAOWBC010001486.1:22629480-22650391 GCA_028566105.1 Hypoplectrus providencianus
CCTCAGCCTCAGCCTCAGCCTCAGCCTCAGCCTCAGCCTCCGGTCCTAACCTTCTCCGCAGCCTCTCCAGCCAGTCGAGCACAGACGAGAGCAGCAGACAGGACGAGCTCACAGAGATCTTTAAGAGGATCCGCAGGAAACGGGAGTTCAGACCAGACTCAAGAGTGGGTGGCCTTTATTAAGTCTGAGTTTTCAGTCGGTCCTTCAACTGAAACTTTCCTTTATATCACTCATTTCTGAGCTTTGTATTTCTTTGTTTCTGGAGTAAGATCTACCTGAATGTTATGGAAAGGACAGATGCAAGACAAACTAATTTCTTGAATTACTTTTACTTATTTAAGATAATTATTTACTACAATTATTTTTGTTTTCTGATATAAATAGTTTGTTCAGTCTTCTCATTTCCCAAATTGTAGTGCTAAATGTACCTCTCCTTACCAAAGGAACACTGCTTGAAAGTAGCTTCTTGTTTGCAAACTGTGTTTTCCCCCTGTGATACTTCTAAACACATGTTTGTATATTCTTTGTTTCTACAGGCAGTCATTGCATTGATGGAGATGGGGTTTGATGAGAAGGAGGTGGTTGATGCTCTGAGGGTGAATAACAACCAACAGGATGCTGCAGTAGGTTTACACATACACCACTGTAATGTTTGCAAGAAGAATATAGCAGTATGAGATTTGAGAAACAGCTATTTAATTTGAGCTGAATTGATGCAGAGACCGTGTGTTGCCCATTGCTATCACTGACACTAAGACAAACCAAAACACAGCAATGCAATAATCCAAATTCTCCCATGGTATCAAAAATAATCCGAACACAGGTTTTGCTAATCCTGTGCTTTGACCTCTAAAAAATAAATATATTTTCAAAAAGCAGAGGGAATTTTGGTTTCTCACTGTTTTTTCTTTTTTTTTTCCGTTCTGTCCTGCAGTGTGAGTGGCTGCTGGGGGACAGGAAACCCTCTCCAGAAGACCTGGACAAAGGCATCGACACCAACAGCCCGCTGTTCCAAGCCATCCTGGAGAATCCAGTGGTCCAGTTGGGTCTAACCAATCCCAAGACCCTGTTAGGTATGATAGAGCCTGACGGATAGATGGCCTGACAAATATTATCAGCCAATAATATGATATTGGTTTATGATATGTGTCATTATTAAACTTTTTTTTCCACAGTATATAATGAATAAAATTATGTTGATATATTAAGAAATGGTGTTGGCAAGTCAACATTTACTGAAACTGTCTAGTTTTTCCTATTTAGTTATTCAGCTAACATTTATGGAATTGGCTGGCAATGTAATAGGTTGTTTGTATAATGGATCTTAATGATTATTCTTATTCAATAAAATTTTATGTAGAGGGTGTAGCCCTTGGTGCACAATCCACATAAAAAGGGTCTATTTCCCTTCCAGATTAAAAATGACTGTAATGGCTCAGATAATGGTTATCAATGGACTTTCCACTCCCATATCAGTGTCAGCATCAATATCAAAAAACCCATATTGGTCAAGTTCTGTTATTTGTAGGAAAATTTGTGAATGAACTTAAAATCAGTTAAATCTCACACAAAAGGAAAATTCTAGCCAAGGAAATAAGTCTTTCATGTCTTTGCCTATATTGTTGTTTGGTCATTTTTTAAAACATCTTTTTATTTATTCATCTCTAGAATAGGAGACTATGCTTTTCCATTTTGCATAGATGCTGCAGGCTAGTTTTTTTCTCATCAGTGTGTTTCGTTTTTGTACGCAGCATTTGAAGACATGCTGGAGAATCCTCTGAACAGCACCCAGTGGATGAATGACCCCGAGACGGGCCCTGTCATGCTCCAAATATCCAGAATCTTCCAGACCCTGAATCGCACATAGAGCTTCCTGGTGTCCCCCGTGTGACTGTGGCAGCTTGTGTGTGTGCGTGATCGACCATATTGGGGCGTGAAAGTGAGTATGTGCGTATGAATGTGTGTATCTGAGTGTGGCAGAGACACAAGTATTGTTTTTGCCTTGTAAAGACAAGCTGGAGGAGTCAAAGTATGAATTAAGATGTTACACATATAACTATTTATAACAGTACAATAAACACTTATACAGAACAAATGTTAACATAAACATTATTACAGTAATAATAAAAAAAATGAGATTTAGTATGTTGTTTTTACATTTTAATGAGAACAATTTATAGTCATGACAGACATGATTTATTTTATATAATTTCTCCATGTGCAGAAATGACATCAAACATCGATTTTAATGTTTACACTTCAAAGAAAACTGTTTTTGTATGTTTTGCAATATTTAAATATCAATTACAGTTGTGTCTGTCTCTTTAAATTGTTGCATTTTATCTGTGGTGAATGTGTGGAAGACTTCTGTCAGTATCATGTTTGTTTTTCTTCCCCCTTTGTCTTGTTTTTATCAAAGTAACCGCTTGTAATTGAGAGGCTGGTGGTCAAATTCGAGTGTCTGTTCGGCTTATTAAAAACAGACCTTCAGACACATTTCCTCTCTCGCCATTCACGCCTGTGAGGTCACTGTACGTCAACCAAACGCCTCTCACTTTAAAGCGGAAAAACTTGTCTTTGAGCTTCTTGGAGAATATTTATTTGACTTTCTTGCCTTTTTAGACAAAAGCTGTACACTAAACTGTTTGTGTCTTAGTCATGTTTTTACAAGAAAATTATATATTAGGCCTGTGTGTTTATTGTCAATGTGCTCTTGAATGTCATATTATCATGTTGCGCTCATTTAGCACTTGTTCACCTCTATGAATATCACTGCAGCACTGAGGAAGTTAAAAGAAGGGTTTTGTGTTCAAAAGGCTGTAGTGGGATGTTAAATGAAGCTGAGCCTAATCAAAAGAAGGTTTGCCTTTTTAACCTTGAATTTGAATGATGAAGATGCACGCTCACTTCATGCTGCGGAGGTGCGAGCATCTTCTAAACACAAAGAAATAATAGGATTTGAGACACAACCAGTGTTGGTCTTTTGGTTTACTTTTGTTTCTTTCGAGACCAGTGAACATTTATGCTGTCAAACCAAACCAAAATGTCACTATATAACCTGCCTTGTCGTTTAGTTGTACCCATTCAAAAATTCCCTGTATTTCTGTGCAATAGCAAGGACTTCTGTTGACCTGTAAAGAAATATATTTGATTTGAGTGTTAGAGATGTGTGAACTGCAATGGGTAGTGTGTTTTACGATATCAGCCTTTGCATTGAGTACTTAAAATCTCCAGCTACAAGAAGGCGAGCTGAGCCTCTCCTGGTTGTACCGAGAGTTTTAAAAAACAAAACAATATGGAGGGTGGTGTGTTTTGCCAAGCTTTTGAGTGTTTTTATTCAATATTTAAAAATGTGGTATTGATGTGACTTTCTGCTCAGGGAGGCTGAGATTGTTTTTCTAAACCTGTCGTTATGGCAAACCTCTGCTCACCCCCTTCTAGTTTGGCATTTGAAAATGGCTTTAACTAATCTGTCTAGAACTTTATGAATAAGAGCACTACAAGACATGGTTTCGTAAATGCAATATTTGAAAATATTTAAATGTTTTTAGAGAGAAGTGTCTGTTTGAACTATGTATTATTACATTATTTATATCGAAGCCAAACTAGTAACTTGTTCTTATTTATAGCATTTTTAGCAAACCTCAAAGCTAATCTACAAATGTGAAAAAAAAAAAATTAAATGATTCAAATGTTGTTTTTACAAACCATTGTAAGATGTGCTTGTGGACTGGTAGGTCACAGTGTGATTCAAAGTAGTGCAGCATGTTGGAATGACGAAGGATTTCTCTGTTTCTGGAAGCTTCTCTGCACACTTTCTGCACTGCAATGGACCTTCATCATGGCCACAGTGACCTGCTGTCTCACCACCTCCATGCTTTGCATTAGTATGCATACAGACCTCTCCAGTAATATCTTGAAACAAACACTGGGAGATTTAAAAGAGGAAAAAAAAATAGGTCCACAGGAAATGCAGACACCTTTCAAAACGGTCAACAGGAAGAGAAAAGAACAAAACGAACTTTATTGCTTAGGGACACTGGACGATTGTTGGAGTCACAGGTTTTTGTTTTCACTCAGCTTTCATACAGGACTGTCCCCGATTAACAACCTATGCAATATACTCTCACAGCCTGTTCATTCAGACAGCCTCATGGCTACTGGCATTTGAAATCACTATTGCATTAAAGTTATTTTTTGTGGCTGTATGCTTTGGATTCTGTGTTTTCTTTCAATGAATAATCAGCAAATTTAAGGCAGGAAGAATCCAGTTTGACAGTTCCCATGTGTGAATAAATGAACTTTTGTCTGTATCAAAGGTAAACTTTATTATAAGTTTTGCTCTACTAGAAAAATATTAGATTAAAAAGATGTTTCTCCACAATTTTTGTATAATGTAAGCAAAGTTTGATCAGTTTTCAATGAAATGTCTAGTAAGTCTGGAACACATGAATATTAATTTTAACCATAACATTTTTGTTTCATCTATAGGACAATTATTTAAGAAATTATTTTATTATTTTTTATGTTTTTGTATTTTTATTTATTTATAATCATATCAAATGCTGTAAAAGCTAAAATTCAAAGATAATTTGAACTGAAAATAATCTCAGCATCACCTTTTTAACACTTTAGAACCAAAGTACTGTGTCCAATCCAATGTTGATGTTGAATTGATTGAAGATTGAGGTTGTGTTGAGTCTTTCTTTACAGCTGATTCTGTTGAGTTCATCTGGATGCTTGAGAGTCTTTTGTTTCTTTCCAGCCCAGTATCACAATTAGAAAATTCCAATCTGTACATCATACAACACCTTCTGTCCTTAGACCCTCCACTTGGATGAGGAAAAACTCCCAAAATCCCTTTGTGGGAAGATGGAAGAAACCTCAGGAAGAGCACACAAAGGAGGGATCCCTCTTCCAGGACGGACAGACAGGAAATAAAAGTTGTGTGTACAGAAGGATTGCAGTTATATTGTGTACTGACGTGGGCTAAATTCTGGCCGGGGGTTTCCTGTGGCGTAGCTCAGTCTCTCGTGTCTGATTTTGAGGGCACTGTGAGCTTTCAGCAGCTCACGGTAGTCAGAATGAATGTCTCTGTGCCTCCTCCCCAGCTCCATGTAGTCCTGCTGCAGGTGATGGAGAGTCTTGGTGTTATCCATTACAGCTCTCTGCTGTTTGAGCCTGAGCTCAGCGTCGGTGACGTGTCTGCACTGAAGGGTGGACTCTGCTGGATGTTGCTCCTGGTACCTGCTGAAGCTGTTCTGGGCAGTCTGCAGAGCCTGGGACAGTCGGTGCTTTTCCTCCAGCATCGCCATCTGTTTGGTCAAAGCTTCTTTGAGCTCGACACGATGCTTCTCACAACTGGTCCTTTCTTTTTCCAGAGCAGAGGTGAGCTGAAGGACCCTCTGCTGCAGCTCAGAGGTTTGTGTCCCGTCCTGCTTCAAGGCTTCTTCGGTCTCTGCCTGCCTTTTCTTGCTCTCTGACAGCTGACCACTCAGCCCGTCCGCCATGCACTGGAGCTTGGTGATGGTGACCTGATTTTCAGAGATGATGTTGTTCTTCTTGGACTTCATCTCCACGTGGCGCTCAGAGAAGGAATGATGTTGGGATTTTAAGGCTCCATATTTCTCTTCCAACGCGTTGAATTTGGCTCTGATGTCTGCATTCTCCTTCCTGAGAGTCTGCATGTCATACATCAGATGCTCCCTGGCAGCAGATCCTTGTCTCACTTGGTTTCTGAGGATTTCAAGAGGTTCAACTGAAGTCTGCCTTTCAGAAACCATCTTGTCAAAGCGTTTCTTTTCGCTTTTGAGAGAGGCTCTTAAAAGGTTTTCAGTGGTCTGGCTCTTTTGTAAAGCCAGAGTCTTCTCAGAGACCTCCTCCATTATTTTCTCCTCAATTTCCTCTGCAGTCTTGGGCACTTCCTCTATGATCTTCTCCTCAATCACCTCCTCGACCTTGTCTTCGACAGGGAGGATTTCAGAGGGAGGATTTTCTGGGGAACATGAGGGGCTCAAGTACTGCATGGAGAAAACTGCTGATCTTGCTCTGTTCGTTTTCTTGTCTTAAAGAAATTACGGTATTTTCCTGAGAATCTGGTTCGATGTAGCTAGGATGAAACCTGGCTTTCTCGTCCAACACTAACACTAACAAGTGTCTTCTGATAATGCCAACTGTGGGTCTGATATTCAGTATGTCAGAGGTGAATTATGTCATAGTCTGCCCTTCTTTTATGAACATCTGAAATGCATCAACTTCGGTTACCACGTTACACCACTAGATGGCACCATTGGTCAATGTCACAAGGACAACACAGGTCTATAAAAATGTGAACGTATATTGTGATAAGAAATAAAGAAAACGAAGAAAAATAATAATTAAGCGAGGAATAACGGGGCATGTCAGCTTCTTAAAAATTTAACAAATATTTTAATCAGAGTCTATTGGTTACAACAATTGGAAGTGAGTCAGGTCAGTGTTTTAGTTTTAAAAAGTAAATCAAATATATTTAGAAGAGTGATTTTATTGTTTTTCAAGGAAAGTTATTACCAGTATTACTAGTAACAGCCTGGAAGGTAATCACGCATGCGCAGTCGTTGCCTTCACGTCGTCTGGGATGATAATTACATTTCTATGAGCAGAGCGCGAACACAGCACCGGTTCTCGCTGCATTGCCCGAGCCACTGAGAAGCGTGTTTATCTGTAAACGAACATGAGGCGTTTAGTTCAGAGATAGATTTACAGTCGGAGTAGCCTGTGAGTCGTGTTTCTTCCCTGGATAGCCCTCCCTTTTTTTCCCTGCCTGGCGTTTGTTTTAACTAAAAGCCTGCCGTGGAGCGGTTGTCATACAGGGCCGCGAATCGGGTCTTGTTGCTGGGAGGGGACCATCCACACTCACCTCCCCTCTGCTAGCATTATTAGCTGGCTATGATGCGCCGCTGCTGCTGGTGGGGTATTTTCTACGCAGCAGGCCACTGTAAAGCGAGGCAGGTCCTTGGATAATTGCTTACCCCGACGGAACTGAAGGGTGACTTGGAGAAACACCACACCTTTCAAGGTAATGCCAGCTAACGCAGCTAACGTCATTCATGGGGCCGATGAATGCAGTACAGTAGCAAGCTAACGGTTAGCGGGGTAGTTAGCTGCTTTACATTTGCATGCATGGTCGCTTAGCTAACCAAATGTTATTTGAATATGTACAGTTTTAAATTCTTTCCTTGTAGATGAGGTTACCAAAACACCAGAATCCTAGTGTTATAAGTACAGCTAATCTAGTTAATTAGCAATCACCTAGCTTATTCATCAAGCCAGCATTGGGCCGTTAATGGTAACATAATGGGGGGTAACGTTGAGTCAACGCTACAGGTAATGTATTTACTCTATCGAGATAAACTTTAGTTTTCTGGCAGTATAGAAGACCTTAGTATGCATTAGCAGGTGTGTACACTTGTTTTTTCTCCCCTGGAAATCGCCATCCTATCACAAGTCATAAAATTGCAAATGCAGCACAGGACATACTGTTTCTGTATTGGTCATTTCACTTTTCACTTCCAACGTTCCCTAATGTCAAAGTCTGGCCAAAAAAGTGTAATTGCACGATTGATATGTCCAGGCGACACATAAGCCTGAAGGGGCAATTGAAAGTGAAAGTGCTCTCTGTTTCATGAAAGCGCTGATTGGAAACACAAGTCTACACATACTGCAGAGGCTCTATAGTGGTTATAATTTTTCAATGTAAAGCACTGAACTCTCGAAACAACGTTATAAAATGCGTCAAAGTAAAACTGACTATCAAACTAAACTAAATATGACACATATTAATCCAAAGAAACAGGTCACAGAAAGATTTATAGGGATTCACTGAACCTGAGAATAACAATCTCTGTTGCTTAAGGTTTTTATTGGTGGTGCAGGCTTTGAGACTATCTGTCTGTAAGTGGGGAAAAAGAGTCGTTAAAATCAACCATGTTTTAAGTTACTAAGATTTCTCTATGGTCAAAATATGTTTTTTTTTCAAGCCCTGTTAGTTGACGAAACTAATGTATTTGGTTATTTGGAGTGGAATTACTGTGCTTGCCACAATGCCCAAAATGGTAGGAAGGTTTAATTTATGTTCAGCATTGTTTTTCAGTCACAGTGGCTTCGTTTAAGTACCAAGTACGGCAAAGACACTGTCTCCTCTCTGTTATCAAGCATTGAGATAATGAATGTGATCATGCCAGCGACTGTGCTACTTTTGTACTTTTCTCAACCACCAGATGTAAGCCTAGGCTAATTGACTACTGAAGGGAGGATTAACAGGCGCAGTAAAAACAGTACTTTCCGTTATAATCAACAAACAACAGATGAGGATTTTCTTTAATTATTAATTGAAGAATCACTCTAATAGAGCATCTAGCCACTCACAAAAGCTGTGGCAGTGATAATGCAACTTAGCATATTGTGGATGGATATTTCCTGTGATTTTTTTTCCTTACTTTGTCCCTTACTTAGCACTATGTTCAGTACTGTACTGTAAATTTAATGTATGTATTTTTGCTTTTAAGGATGGATGTCGATTTGTGTGCTGGCGGGGACAGTACCAGGAGAAAAGTGGATTTGGCCGGGGTTGCAGAAGGCACAATGGAAGTTGTACCATTGGAGATGTACGATTCCGCCAGGGCAAAAATAGCTGCCAACCTGAGGTGGCTGTTTGCCAAAGCCTATGGCATTGGTAAGTAATTAAATTTACATTCACATTACACAAACGTTAAGTATATTTTCTTTAAGATTTATAGTTGGTTTTATGATTTACTTGCTAAATGTCTACATATCTGGCATTACAAATTTAACAGGTAGCAGATTAATGTGGACAGAGAGATGAATAGAACCTAGGTCATTCGTCATTGTTATTTCAGATGTTATTGTTGCAACAGAATGTTTATCCAGATACTGCCATCAGCAGATTGTGTAGAGCTTCAGTGGTGAAACATTGACAGGAAAAGGGAGAGAGAAAGAAATATTTATGCATGTGTGCACTTGAGCCAACACTAAGTCCCCCATCCCCATGACACTTGGCAAGTGAGGCCTCCCTCACTGACTCACCAGATCCTTTCATTCTTGTTGGTTGGCCAGTGAGATTGAACCCAAATCAGGCTGAGTGACAGGCACTAAGGATTAGGCTATATTTGTTAGACTGGACTCAGAGCATGGAAAATACTGATCTACACTGCCAGTCACCCACACTCCCTGTTAAGATGCTATCAGCATTAGTAACTGAGCCTTTAGGCCAGATTTTCCTGTCTTGTCAGTGCTTGCAACAGTCAGGATTTGAATAAATTTCAGGATTGAGATGAGTCGTGTAGACTTTAGGACAACCCTTAAGGAGCCATTTACAACCCTTATTCCAAAAGCACACCATCTTAAAAAAATAATCTGAATTTGTATGTGTGGCTGCAGAACTAGCAACTTTTTCAAATCAAACCTTATCACTATTCCTTATCTTGTGTTGTTTCGCTGATATCCTAAGTCCACTTTCTTCTAGTGTATGCAGCTGGTCAAGTACACAATGAAAATTTTCAGACATAAACAGGTTTATGATAAATATATTTGCAGTATATGTAAAATAACGGAAAAACTTAAGAAAATGTTCACTCAGTTGCCAGTTCATCAGAAAATGTAAAAATGTTCAGTCTGTCCTAAAACAATTAAGTATGTGAATAAGTATAAGGGAAAACCTGAAAACTGCAGCTAGCGCCATCTCATTGACACATAGGGTTTCTAACACAAATACGAAAGATAAATAGATGATTGTTATACCTAGTGGTAGTTGGCTGTAATGTAGTGATTGTGCTCAAAACCTTTATACCCTTTATCAGCAGCATATTGAAATAGTGAATGCGCATGGGGATTTTCTAGTTAAAACACTCACTTGCCCTGAAGACAAAATTAGACTCCCACTCTTCATATCTCAAGCCAATGATATCTTGGCATGATTTCAGATTGGATACACTTTTAATTATTATCGGCCTGCTGTCCAGTTTTGTATTTGTGCATACTTACTGCATACATTAACCATGTAAAAAACAATATAAAAACTGTAATGTGTAAGAATGTTGGCCTAATTTTTCCCTGAGAGCCTTCGCTCACCTAATAAATATTTAACCTCTGAACTCAGACATATCAGTGGAGAACATCCTGACTGTTTGGCAGGTGTTTAATCATCTGAAAAGGTTTCAGGATTAACATCACAGTATACTGCGATTGTTTTACTGCAGGGCTGCTACTTACTGTGAGTTAGCTAACTGGTGTCTCCTTATCGTAGCAGAAGGGCTTTGACAGTGTAAGTGTCAGCTAACTGATGTACAAGGCCCATCATTCAGTGCTTTGCATGTCTGTTGCATCAGTGTAGTCTCTGGTCAAATCATCCATCATTATTTCAGAAGCTCATATAAGGTTTCCTTTGTATTCTGTGGTATCTTGCATATCTGTGGTCATTACAGGGATTTCCTAATGCAGCTGAAGCATTCATGTTAAACAAATGACAGTAAGACTGGCATTTTAATGGTAATCCAGGTTATGGATAGAAAGCTTTTGTTATCTAAGCCATTTTTTTGCCTATTGTTTTGCTCCAAACCCTGTCTGCCTTAGGGTTAATTGGCCCATATTTTCTTGAAGTTCATATTGAGGCTTGCAGGCCTTTGCTTGCTTAGTTCACTCTCTGTCATCATTGGTTCTGGCTAACGATGCAGGCTTAGAGATGGAGCATAACAACATTACAGTACAAACAAAAAAGATGCATCACAAATGAAGTTGGGTGGAGATGCTTTTCAGTTACAATAGAAAGCATACATTACCCCCATAGCACTGGCAGCTCAGAGGGAGGCAACTCTCAGGTGCAGTGGCAATTATCTTTCTCCCCTGGGAACTGAGTATACCAGGCCCCTTTTATTTTCACCCTATGGCTCATATGGTGTCTGCTACGTTGCTAATGCTGCACAGTTGTTTGTGTCTGTCCGTCATTGCATGAGCCAAGCAAACAGTGCCATGTAAAGTTTTAAATAGGAGCAGCCATCCCATGATGTTTGGGGGCCTGTCAGGGATTCAGGTGCATCTGGTGTGTACTCATCAGCATGGGTTCCCTGTTAGGTCTTTGATTTTGCGTGTCTATGTTTGTATACATGCCCTCCTGTCCTACTGCCCTCTGCATGCGCTCCAGCTGCTCCCAGTCTGAGTGACAGACAGCCAGACACAACACCAGCGAGAGTGAGCACCTGTTATAGTTGCAGGCACATTGCTAGTCCGTACCCGGTCCACCCTCTGCTTGAGCCGATCATGTTGTGGTGCTGATCGTGGATGGCTGATTCTACTGTCCAATCCTCTCACAGTCTTGCTGCCAGACCCTATCCTTGTGCTCCACCCCATCCCAGCTAGTACATTTTTCAGCCTGGCTTTTGGTGGCAGGAAGGCGGGGGGCAGCTGCCACACAACATCAGTGTCTGTGGAATGAAGTCAAACGTGAAGTCTCGCCCCAGCCAGACCCCTTTGTTTTCACACACAATCATTTCAACTGTTCTAATGTGTTAATATACTCAGACACAGCTCCCCATGAGTGACCCCCACTGCTGGGTGTTGTGCATACTAGAATAATGGTTTTGTACAATAACATCCTTATTTGAGTCTTGTTTACAGTAGCAGGCAGCCTACCAATGGGGCCTGTGTTACTACAATACATGTGGTTTACGGTGTTCAGGATGAACATGATCTGATCATTAGCATCTGTTGACATAATCTATATACCTTTTATGCAGTCTCATCCTTACATGACAATTTATCTTCATAGTTCTATTAATGGAGAGATTTGATTAATTGAACCCCAAGGCACCTAATTACTTTCCAAAATAAATGTTTCAAGCTGATCTTAATGTTTTGGACATCCCTTCTTCCTAAGTTGCATCAGCAAATGACAGGACTGATACATCAAACGATAATCTGTGCACAGGCAGAAACAAAAACAACGTCTGAAGAGAGAATAGCGATCCTTTGTTTTTATGATCCCTTCGAATCATTAGATGTGTTAAAGACAAGGAAACCACCCATTGATGTTCGGTATGAGATCTTATCTAACACTAGTTTAAAAGTAAAATTTCTCTTTCCTCTTAAATTGTCCATTATATAAATAATCATAATAAATATGACTCTTGTGAGCATTTGTATATTACAGGGATACACATAATGATTGATCCTAAGTCCCTTTACGAACTGTGGTCCATTAACAGTTGAGCACTTGTCAAGTTTCCCCTTTCCTTATATGCTTATATGTGTGCTAGGCTTTTCTATTATGAAGTGTTGCTGCAGGTCTATGTGAGTAAAATGCTTGCTAAAGTATAGCTGTTAATCAATCAGTATCATCAGCCTATTTTGTGTTACACTTATTTCTGTCAAAATGTTAATGAGATTTGGAAAGATAAGTTGGTACGTTGTTGATAAGTTGGTAGCTGGCAATTCTAAGATGACTTGAATTACTGTAGGACTGAAAGAATGAAGTCTGGTCTTCCCTTCATTATTATCGCTGTAAGGCTATGTGAGTCCAGATGTAACGTTTTCAATTTTTTGGATGTCTTGCATCCCAATGGGAAAAGTACTGTAATGTCTGACTCTTTTTGTTCACATTTCACACTTTTATTATTCTATGGCGGCATATGATATATATTATAATTTTTTTTATATACTTCAACATTTGTTCTTCCTGTATTATCATCTATTAAAGCAGTGGAAAGGAGCTGCCTGCCTGCCTTCCTGTTTTCCTGGAGCAGGAGATTGCTGACGAGTGGCTCCTTTTATCCCCACAGTCAGAGCAGACACTAAGAACACACCACATACACACATACGGCTTACGCTGTGTTACTGGAGCTCTGGCACAGTTCAAAACAGATTTAACAGAACAGGCTTCTTTCTCTCACCACCACTGCTTTGTGTAGTGCAGGAATTTGGGCAGGTTTTGTGCATTATTCTAGACCTATTTTAAGCCTGTGTGGTTTACATTGCAGTATAAATTTGGTTTGTGCATGCCTGAAGAAAAGTGCTTCATCCTAAGCCCTTATATGGCTGGGATTTCTGTTTTTGAGAGTGACTTCACACCCAGAGTAACAGAACCTCTTGCTTAGGTCATTGTTTTCTGTTTTTTTGTGGATCAAGTATTGTTAAAGTTTGTGCTGGCAAAGCCCACTATGTCACCTGAGACGCCTGAGCTTACTGAGGACTCTCCTTAGCATGAATCGCTTTCCCAATGTGCTCCTGGTGCAGTAATATCTGACTTACAGTTACAAATTGCCATGTTTGCTCAAAGTAAACTGAAACAGGCATAGAACAAATATTCCATTGAAAGTTGTGGCATTTCCTTAACCTTTTGACACTGTAGATGTCTGATAGGTGAAGGCTGAGGCAGGCATGTACTTGTTGAATTTGCCAAGCACAAAGGTATTCCAGCTTCATAGTATAGTATCTTGTTTTCTTGGTTGCTACCACATATGTCAATCTTAAATCTTTTTCACAGTCTGAAAGCTAAACTACAAAGACAATGCCACATGGTTTCCCTAATCACTCTCTCCATTGCAGACCATATTCCAGAGGACCTGAGGGACCCCTTCTACACAGACCAGTACGAGCAGGAACACATCAAGCCCCCTGTCATCCGCCTGCTGCTGTCCTGTGAGCTCTACTGCCGTGTGTGCGCCCTCATCCTCAAGACGGAGCAGGCGGCGTCTCTTCAGTCCCACCTATCCGTCATCCAAGCTCTGTCCAGAAAGGGCATATATGTTGTGGAAAGTGACGATACACCAGTCACAGATGGGGACCTGGCCTGTGTGCCCATCAAAATGGTGAGTGGATGGACTTGAGGTCAGAAAGATGGGGTTTCAATCTCTGTGGACACGAGTTGACCATTTCCAACTAAAGCTGCTGCTCTTGGTCAGATTAAAAGCCATTATCACTGATATGGTTATACGCTTATTCTTTGGGGGAAGGCATTGTTTCAGCTTTTGAAAAACTGGCACAGATTGCCTCTGAAAAGAAAGGGACATCAAGCCAGAAGTTGCATCAACTTTGCACATTACCTGTGACATGCACGGCTCTTCCTGCTTCTGATGTATTATCTTACCACAGTTAAATCAGTGGAAGAGGCTACTGCTTTTATCCTTATCCTTATCCACAAGGGCCATCAGTCTCAGCTACAGGTGATCGGGACAATTGGAAACCTCTAGCTACTATAAAGGCATGACAGTTCAGTTTTTTGCAGTGGTTCCATACCATACACGGCACAGAAGTGAGATTCAGATGTGTTACTGCTGGACTTAGTGAAACAATGTCCACGATTTGGCTGCAAGCTTATCGCTTTTTATTCAAATTAAGAATTTGACTGTTACTCATGCTTGTCGTGTGAAAACTATCCTGCAGGATATGGCAGTGATTAGGGCCTGCGAGGTGTTTGTTATTGTGCTATGGCAATGCTTTTTTCAGTCTGCCTTAGGACATTTTGATCCAGACTTATTTTTTGCTTGTGAAACATTTAAAATAGTTTTCAACATCTGTTATTTGTCCTGCTCTCCGCCAAACATTCAAATCTGTTTTTTCATGGGCACCTTTCTTGTAAAGATGCTCTATTTTTTATAATAATATCTCTAATAGCTAACAGTTGTAATGAACACTTCTAACCTAGATTAAGAGGCCACATCTCATTAATGAAACAGAGTTTTTCATTACTAACAGGAGGAAGAGGTGGACTAATAATTGCATTTGGGGGCTGAAACTCACTCTTATTTTTGATTACTCTGCCATTTTTGTGCAAATGGTGCATATTAACTTAAGAAAAAGTGGAACAAGTGTAGCTTTAAATCCATACCAGACTACTACAATTTATTGTTTCATCAGTTTAATTAGATTTTTTTTTGTGACTATGGTAATTTAGTTAACTGATAATAAAAGAGTAAAAAGCAACCTCTTTTTTTAATTATACAATATGAAGAACAGCACATAGACACACTTTAAACCTCCATGTGTGCTTTCTCTCTGCTCACATAGGGAACTAACTATTTTTTCATGAACTAGATAGTAGCTGGTATCTTTGACAAAGTACCAAAAATCAAAGTAATAATCCTAATAAAATTTGAAGCCTGTGCCCTCTCAAAACCCAACAGTTTAATCAGTGTTAAGAGGGTTACTCTTGCACTAATACTTCTGAGAATGGATTTTATTGTTGGAGAGATATTTCTCACCTACATTTTCGTCAATCTGTTAAGAGCATTTGCAGAATGCTGGCAGTTGAAAAAATCTTCTCCCTTTGTCATTGAATGCCCAGTTTAAATGCTTTTTTATCCAGCCTTGCTTTCCTGCTGGCTGGGTGGCTTGGCTCTGCTGACCCTTTCTGTGCTCATAATCGTACGGATGTAGAATATTTTCATAGATCAGCTCTTAAACAGGTCTAATGTCCCACATCCTGCAGGTCACTGCCTGAGTCAATAGCCCCACGTCACGGTGTTAGTGAAAGAAGTACAGAGCAGCCCCTCCTTCCCCTCTGTGGCAATGAGATCCGATGTCTCACAATTTTCACTGAGAGCACTTCACACAGGATATAATGAACGCCAACCAGCTCACTTGCTCTCAGCCATCTTCCTGGCCCTTTGTTGCCATGGAAACCAGCAATGGTGTGCAGTGCATTCCGTCTCTCTGCAGGCTGCGGCTGGTCGGGCATGTGTGTCTGCCTTTCCTGCGAGCGGCCTGACAAAATAATCCACGCAGGCCTGTGTGTAAGCAGCCAGACACAAAGCCTGGTGAGGGGATGGAAAATCCTGAGCAGGACACCGCTTATCTCTGATAGACTGTTGGAAGCCCCCTCCCAGTTTGCTGACTTGACAAGATGTTTCCATAGCAACTTGTATTTTTCTATTTGTGTGTATGTATGTGTGTGTGTGAGTGTGTGTCTCCGTGTTTGTGTGAATGAAACGTATTCTTTACCTGCAGTCAGTTCCTCTGCACCTTGTCTGACTTTTGTTGGGGCAGCTGAGGCTTGTAAAACCCTAAGATGCTAGCCATCCTCTTGAGTCCACTTAAACAGTTGTGTATGAGGGTGTGTGTGCATGTGTGTGCACGCTGTCTGTCTGTCATTCATACAGACAGCTCAGGGCAACAGCAGCCCTCTCCATGGGGCTGCATGCTGCGCTGATGAAGGGCAGACAGTGTGTGAGGAGAACAAAAGATTTAACAACACATCATGCTGTTATATTTGCTCTATTTTTCAGACATTGAGCACTACTTATTGACAGTTGGGTGGTTAATATGGTGCATCTTCTTTTTTCTTTTTTTCATATTTTCTATTCATGCATTATCATGCTGTACTTAAATTATGTTAAGACTTCTCTCTTGTCATTGTTCTGGATATTAAACACCTTCTGTAACCTATTTCAACCATACCTGTGAATGCAAACTAGGACCAAACAACACATGATAGTTATTTTAAACTCATAAATGAAGGATCAGAGTTTTGCTAAACCTTAATTTACCTTAAATGGTGGTGGAGCAACAGCAGTTATGAAATCACATATGCTGGTCTCAAAGGAACAACAGTTTGTCTGAAATTCCTGAAGCATTAATGATTAAATCCACTTTGAGATCAGGACCAACACAACCTGAGCAACCTAGTTAGCCTTTGTGTAATAAGTTTTCCTTCTCTTATATCATACTCTAGTTTTATTTGAAAGCAGATTTTCATTGTTGTTGCCAGTGTCCATGTAGGTCGTGCTGTGGTGAAAGCTCTGAATAGCTCTCATTCGTTATGTTAACGACCCTAATCTCTGTACACTTCCATCACCAATTGGATTAGGCCAGCAGCACATTACACAAAGCACTGACTCAGTGAAAAATGGCATCTATGTATTTGTTTTGAATAGATGCATTATTGTGGTGTTGTGTGGTCTATGAAAAACTACTGGGACTTTCAAAGAATGAGACACAGAAAAACAAGGCTGGTGACAAAAAAAATGGATTCTGACAGCTGTGGACAAAGATTTATTAGTGTTTAGCGGTTGTTAATTTCCACCCTGGCTACCAAGAAGCCATATTTTTTACTGGTTAGGCACCAGGTGTTAGGCCACTTGGAGTAGGGATACCCCTGCTGGGCCTCTTGATTACATTCGGCTATAGGGAGCGGGTTTAAGCGCTGACACCCATTCTGCTGAATAAGAGGTGTCATCTGTGATTAAACCGTGGCAGGATATTTAAAGCTACACAATTGTGTACAAACCTCTCAGGATTGTCCCATTAGAGATCTGAATTAAACAGCATCCTTGTCCATTAATCTCATCCAGTTATCCACACCGTATGAGTTATATCCCAGAATCCACCCGTCTGACTATTTTTATTACAGACTATAACCTTCATATCATGGTTCATTACCAGCAGAAGTAATGACTGGGATTTGCTTGTAACAATCTCATTCTTATAAGGTGTCGTCCAAGCATGTCTGAAAGTGCTCATAATGAACCCGACCAATTTTACACATCCAAGTCTGTTTACAGGTATTTGTTAGTACTGCTGTATTTGTGGGAAAAAAGTTGTGTGAAACCTTTTATGGCTCCAGAAGGAGCTGTGCAAAATCATATAAATGTATGATGCAAAGTCATGTCACCAGTTGGTGGCTATTTCTCACTTTGTATTAGGAAGGGACACTATAAAATGTACTAATACCAAATAATTTGCACTACTCTAACATAGTTCAGATTGTCTAGAAATACAAAGTAAACATGTGCACTGACTCGTATTCCACACTAATAATCTCCATTGTGTTTTATGTTGGTTGGGTAAATCTGCGTTAGCTTACAGTTTCAGCTTCTTTGCCTTCAGCTTTGATCCTAATTTCATTGGAAACTGAGGGGAAAACAAATCCAATGAAATTGAATTGTCCTCCGTTTCTATTTCTCCCTCCCTCAGAGCGCTCACATGCCAATGATCGATGCACTGATGATGGCCTACACAGTGGAGATGATCAGCATTGAGAAAGTGGTGGCTTCTGTCAAGCGCTTCTCTACCTTCAGTGCCTCCAAGGAGCTGCCCTTTGACCTGGAGGACGCTATGGTCTTCTGGATCAACAAGGTTGGGACCAACACAGACGCAAACACATAGTCTTGTTATTCGCTCACTCTCTATCTGATTATGACACTATGCTGCCACTCTGCACAATTTGGTATGAATAATCCGTTTCACGCTGACATTATCAGCGACAGTGGCCCACTTGTTTTCTTGAGGCCTGTGTGTCACTGCTGCTCAGAGACGGGCCAACAGATAGGAGTGATGATGTGGTGGTAGGACAAGAGGGTCAGGCTCATGTTGCACTCGTCTTCCAAGGAGTTGAAGGCCTGAGGCAGCAAAAGTTGTGAGGCAGGCTTTCCACTAATCATCACACATCACTGTCTGGGAGAGGGAAAGCTTGTAATGTCGGTTTATAATAAACAGTTTTTATGCCCAAGTTAGAGAATAAAAGATAAGTATTTTTATTACGCTATTAACCCCATGATCCTGTCGGTGGCTTTGAAAAGCATGTTGTTTTAAACCATTGTTTATGATAAACACAAGCTGTAAAAACACAATTATTACCGGATTTTTCTAACTTTGGTTTTTGTTTTGGTCCTAAAACTAAACCTTCCCTTACCTATACCAGCGTTTAAACAGTTAATGTTTAAACTGATGATAAACTGTAAATATAAACTTTGATTTCTGGATTTGATACATTATGTATTTATTCATGTTTATACCATGTCTCAACCTCTTTTGAATCAACCTCTTCAGCACTTCAGAACAAGCTGTTTGTCTCTTTTCTCTGAGCTGTCAGTTCACTCTGACACAGAATATGCACCATTCACCAGCCTGTTGCATCTGTGGAGAGTTAGCCCTGCAAACATACTAAATATTTTATTTCTCCTGCAGGTGAACATGAAAATGAGGGAGATTACAGAAAGGGCGCACAAAGTCAAGCACCACCCCCTTGAATCCCCCAGCCATCAAAAGGTAAAAGCCACTCAGAGTCCTCCAGCTGCTTCTTTTGCAGGAGAGAAATCTCAAAGGTAGAGAAACCTTAAATACCAGAGCTAGAAATGGCCAATAAATGTCTGCTACTAGCTCCATATTTCTGCCTTTTGGGAATTCCTTTCATTAAAACCCTTCTCCTTTTAAGTCTAGATCCAGGTGTCCTCGCAAGCAAAAACTCTGGCAGGATCCATAATTTCAATAAGAAATATTTCTCCCTAATGCCATTTGAGTTGTTCTGACCCTTCTCTCGTTTTCTCTTTTTAAACCGGAAGCAGATCCAATCCTTTTGTCTGTGACCTCTGACCTATTAATCTCTCTGCTCCTGTCCCTCATCTGTCCCTCCTCCCTCCCCTCTCTTGTCCCTGCAAACTGGATAGTCTCCCTCCAAATGGTATTGGAAGCTAGTCCCTGTAAGTTGGATGCCAGCCCCCCATAACCCCATTTTCTTCCCCCTCTCCCCCTTGCACGCATAGTTCTGTGTTGATGTGCGCGCACACTCCACCATGGCTCATTCAAGCTCATTCTGTGCTGCTTGTTGCCGGTGTGTCAGCAAGGGGGAGAAAGCTGACAGTTTCTTTTTTTATTGTTTTTCCCCCCTTGTGGCAAAAAATATGTCACACAGGTGTAAGGTTGTTCTGACCTTTTGTGAAGTGTTCAAAACAAAATCTTTTAGCTATGCAATGTGTGCTATCTCATTTCAAGCTCAAGTAGGCCATGTGGACTCGCTGTGCGTGTGTGTGGTATTTGCTTGCCCAGTGAGAATAAGAGGAAATCCATGCCTCTCCTTTGCTTTGCAGTCCCATCCCTGGCCACCTCCTCTCACTGATCTGCTTTGTCATTCCCCCTCCGGTCTCTCTCTTCTGCTCTCACACACTGTTTCCACTGTGCACAAGGTCTCCTCTGACAGTATCTCTCCTCTCTTGTGTGTGTGTCAGCCTGATGTCATGCACGAGCTGGCCTACAGCATGTTGGAGCCAGAGGAGCTCTCTGAAGTGGTACAGAGTTCTCTTAGTCAGGAGAAGCTCCTTAATGCAGAGCTGATTTTGTAGTAGAGCTCCTTAGGTTTGGTCGGTAGTTCCACCTGTGACTTGTGATGAAAACTGCCTCAGTTCAGTTGGTATTATTTTGTTGTACTCTATATGAATCGGTGTGAAGGCCTTTGCACACCAAGTCTATATTTTATGTAAAAAAACAAAACAAAACCCAACAACCTTGTATTGTGCCAGTCACATTTATATGGATTTGTCATGGTCTGTCATTAATGCTTTTGGATCAGGTTTGATGCTTTCCTCTTTTTTTTGCATCTGTTAAAGCCTTAAGAGAGTTGTTTGACCATTTATCACAACTGTACAAGCAAACAATGTTAGAGCACACTTACTTACAACTTACACTACAAGATCATCCTCACTGCTTGGCTACTCAATTTTGTTTTGTTGAAACAAATCAGATTAGTGTTCTGTGTGATCACTTTCATTGGAAAACCAATGGAAACACAGATAAAATGGACTTGGTTTGCACAGGCCTTAAATGTTATAGAAGTGTAAGGAGCAAGTTATTGAAATAGGTTTTCGGCTTCTTGACTGTGTTGTGGTAGCTGTGATTGTTTTAAATTATGCATAGTTGGCTAATAGTTTCACCAGACCTGTTCTTGGGTTTGACATGTTTGATCAGTTGCTTTGATCTCAATAATTAAGAGATGATATCTCGACCCATGCTGTGTGTTGGAGACTGATCCTGATATTGATATATGACAATTTAAGGCTGACTGTTTTTTTTTTCACGAATGCACATAACAAACAATTTCTAGATTTTTTCTATGTAGATGTGTCTCTCTCTTTTTTTTCTTCCTTTTTTT
>JAOWBC010001486.1:22650491-22663699 GCA_028566105.1 Hypoplectrus providencianus
CACGAATGCACATAACAAACAATTTCTAGATTTTTTCTATGTAGATGTGTCTCTCTCTTTTTTTTCTTCCTTTTTTTGTGACCAGAGTCTTCGTCATGTGGTGAAAAATATCCTACATGTCTCTTCACACTAGAGAGCCTGGTTTGCGCTGCATTTCTAAATTGCTGCTTTGTTTTCTTTTACAAATACTTAAGAAAATGTTCTATGATAGTTCTTGACATAGGGAGGTGCATTTCCAGTGAAAGGTGAAGTCATGCAGAAGCATTTGGAGTTACAAGCAGTAGTACCTGTTAGTACAGTCTGCTTTGGCATCCTGTGTGAACTATATTTATGTTGCTCCAAGTAGCATGTAGGTCTGTAATTAATATCCAGTATTAGTTCCTATAATGGATGCCTTTACTGTTGACGTCTCTGTTGAATTTTATCATTGCCTTTCTGGAACATAAATTAATACTGAAATGCCCATCCTCACCAGCTGTACAGAGTCTGAATCCAAAACTAAAGCATCTGGGGTGAGTGAGTTCCTGTACTTACTACACACTCATTTCCCATAAGTGGGCCAGTGATTACCCCAGTTTCTCTCCCAGTCAGCTGGGTCACGTTGCCTAGTTTGACTGGGCTCCACCGCCAGCTGCCTTCCCACTGCGGAAGGCTGATCATCCACTTTGTTGTTCATATCACTGCTCTTAACACTTTCACCTCCATCTTCTCATGGTTAACCAGGTTGTCAGGGTTCTCCCTAAACTGGCTGACAGTGGGCCACGAGAATATGATTTTTATTCCTTCTTCTATCTTTATCTAAACCTGCTATTGATCAGTTGAAGAGGAGTTTTTAAAAAAATATCTTTTGCTTTTGAGCTCTCGGGGAGAACCTTGATCTGAATAGCTTATAGCATTAACTGAAGACAAAACATCCGTGATCAAATATGCCTTGACTAGTTTGATGTGAATCTCACAGCAAAAGAGATTTCTTCTTGTGACACTAGTCATTGCATTTAGGATGTTTTATGTGATGTCATTCGTTGGTAGTATCATGGTGGTGTGTGTTTTTGCTGTGGCTTCTCTTCTCATTTACCCCTCATCCTCTCTCCCCCCGGTGTTTAGGTACGGTATCGTCGGGAGCACGCTTCAGGCCAAAAGCTGCCCTTCTTCCCTCTGCTGGAAGACCTGATGAGGGATGTTTGTGATGGAGCTGCACTGCTAACTGTGGTCAACTACTACTGCCCAGACCTCGTGAAGCTGGAGGGTATGCAGTGCTTGCATGCAAACATTCACACACCAATAGTTCAATAGCTACATCTCACTAATTATCAGTTGCCCTCGAAGAATTTTTCCATCAAGTGCATCCAGCTTTCTTTGCTAACACATTGAATTTAATATCCATGTGTGATACTATTTTTGGCTGCTGCACATGGCTTACTGTCCCAGTCCAGTCAGCGTGACATTAATAGCCAACAGGTCATTGAGTTGTATCCTGATCCGAATCTGCCTCCTGCCTGTCTGATCAGATATTTGCCTGAAGGAAGTCCCCTCCATTGCTGATAGCCTGTACAACATCCAGCTACTGAAAGAGTTCGCCAACGAGTATCTGAATAAAAGTTTCTATCTGACAACAGAGGACATGCTCTACTCGCCACTTGTGCTCAAGGTACAAAAAGTCACATACTGTTTTCTCTAAACATCTGCAATAATTTTAACCATGTAGTACAGTCATCATGTCTATTTTTAACTTTTTGGTGATCAAATGTATCATCTTTTTCCCTTTAACATGTTTGTTTTGCTTTTTGTTTAGCACAATGTGATGGTGTTCATTGCTGAACTCTTCTGGTGGTTTGAGACGGTCAAGCCAGAGTTTGTCCAGCCCAGAGATCTGCAAGAGTTCAAAGACGGTAAGCACATCACAGTGTGATAATTACACTCCAGGTGCAAAAAGAAAATACCACTTTGGTTAAGAAGCTGACTGCTATGGCGCCTTTTATGCTAATGTTCAGGTTCACATAGCTGCAAACTTGCAGATGGTTTTAGTTCCAGTGTTTGTTTTTTTCTTTACACTTAAGTTTGCATATGAGATACGTTTGCATGATCAAGCTATTACTACTTTACTTTTAGTCTCACTCTACCCTATTTATTTAAAAGCTCATTGATAAATAAACTGGTATATTTCCTTATTAATTTAGTGTTTTTCTTCAGATTTTTTTTTAGCAAAATGTCATGCTGACAAAATTGGAAGTTGCACCTTAACATTAATTTAGATTTTATTTCAGTCACAATGAGAAGTAAATCCCAGTCAGCTTCCTGCCTAAACTCTTTTGTAATGACAGCCAGTACCAGTTATACAAGCGATAACACCTTGTCCTCCCCTCAGCTCGAGCCACAGCTCAGCCCAAGAGTGCCCGCCCATCAGTGCCTATCTCCAACGCCACAAAGCGCAGCTTCCTGGCCAGCCCTGGTGTGTCCGATAACCAGAGCAGTCCTGAAGTCTGTAACAGGTACTTCCTGCACCCTGAAGACTCTGACCCCCTGTAAGTCTCTCTCGCTTTCCTTCTCGTTCCACCTCATCATGATCCTGTCTCCTAACCAGTTACAGTAGCCCTACAAGGATGGGTAGATATGCAGCAGTGTCTAATCTTCATTCTCATGTGCCCTCCACCTCTAACCCTTTGTCTTCTCACCTCACATAATCAAATGATGATTTGCACCATGTTGCACAATCGTCTGTTCGTCTGTGTGTGCATTGTTAACACTTGTGTGAAACTTGAGGTTAGCTACTGTATCCTTATAGGCACTTAACTGTTTCTTGGGAGTTTTTCATGCCACTTGCTTGCGTGTTGTCTGGTGAAGTATTGGTCTTTCATATTGTCTGGTGATATATTTGGCTTTTGTCTATGCTCAATAACAATATTACATGCATTACGTTTTGGGAACATGTTTTAACTCTGTGTACTTTACACAATGCAATAAAGACTTTCGGAGGATCTACTCTTCCCAGTGTGTGAATGACAGGTATGAGTTTTTTTTACGAACTAGAAAATGATTTCTGTTTTACTTTTGGCTTTTAGTAAAGGGGGTCCAACCTTCAGTCCTTCCCACCCGCTTCTTCCCCTTCGACAAAGACAACAAAAGCAGCAAGGAGAAGACAGTGCAGGTAAGAGCAACAATCTTTCAACCAATTTAACAAAATATAAAGATTTATGTTCAAATTGTCTGAATTTGTTAATGACCAACAGCGGCTTTTAATACTTATTCATTGCTCCTGTGTGTGTGTGTTTCTGTTCAGGTCTCAGAAACCGCTCTAACTCCCTGACTCAGATGGATGGACAACCCAGAGGCTCTGTTGTTGCATGGCCGGATAAGAGACAGAGGTATCTTCAATTGTTTACTAAAAAACCCTTATCTTAGTCTTTAATCTAAAACAAGTTTTGAAGTCATGTGTTTGGAATAAATGTTGAATCCATACCACATATTTTTGGGTCCTGCAGACAGATGAGCATAAAAGTATTAAGCAACACATAACAAAAGAAAATATAACTGACGGGCTGATAAATATTTAAGCTGCAATGGCAAATGCAAATATTCTTGGGTTAGAATATCACTCCATGTCTGTATTTGTAAATATTTGCAATTATATGATCTATATGACGTGCAGAAAGATTTGTAAGGCAACAATGATTAATCATTTAATGAACAAAACCATTTTGATTTACATTACAGATTCAAGTAAGTTGTACTAACGTGATGTTTACATTTTCTTAAATTTGATATATTGCTGCTTCTCTTCATCTTGCATTTTAAAATATTCTTTTGGTCTGTAAGAATGCAACATACTGTTCCATCTGTAGTGAGCTGTATACAGTGGTGACTTTACAGGTAACACATGCTCTCTTTCTGCAGGCCGCTGTCCACCCTGAGCCCCTACATGTTTCATTCAGCCACAGACAGTGATGCAGACATTGCTTCTGGCGACAGTGTGAGTCTGGCTCGCTCCATAAGTAAAGACAGCCTGGCGTCCAACGCCATGAACGTCACCCCCAAACACCAGACTGTCCACCAGCCCCCACAGGCGGCAGTGCGCAGAGTCAACGGCCACAGCCTCATGGGCAATGTCAACATGGAGGACGAGGAAGAAACTCTGGTGGCAGTTGCCAGGACTGACGGCCCCGTCGTCCCCAAACGGGTTGACGGGGCGCAAGCAACTGCACCAGCAGGACCCAAACCTTCCACTGAGTCCAAACCTGCTCAAGATAGCTTTTACCTAGAACCACTGATGCCTTCTGTGATCAAAACAGCTAAAGAGAAGTCTGTATGCCTAAACAAGGAGGAGGAGAGTGGTGAAGGGCCCCAGTCTTCAGGAAGGGGCTCTCTGCGCCGAGGAGATGGATCTACATCGGCCGTTCGCAGGAAAGCTCCCTGCACCTTGAACCAAACCTTTACTCCTCCAGGTGAGGAGGCAGACTCGTCAGAGGAGCCTCAAGCAGGTCCAGCAGATTTCAGGCCTGTTGTTACCAGCAGTGTGGACCCCTCGTCCAGAGAGCCAGCTGGGGGTTTCTACCTTCATTCAGACTCTGAAGGACCAAAGCCTGTTCAAAGCCTGGATGCTGAGCTTGAAGATCTGGATGAGGAGGAAGAAGATCTAGATGAAGCTGTTACCACTAAAGACCCCAACTGGTCCAGGAAAGCCTTCAATGAAGACGATGAAGAAGAAGAATCAGCCAAACTCCAAGAAGACATGAATGTGAAAGAGCATGAAGACAAAGACATGAACAGTGGCAGCGGTCGCTCCAGTCCCTGTCTCAGCGCTCACTCCCAGGCCAGCAGTATGGCCAGTGGCAGCGTGCGCATGACCTCCTTTGCTGAGCGTAAAGCCCAGCAGCAGCGCTTTGGCAGCAACCACGACCTACGCTCCAGTGCCTCCAGCTCCCAAAGGACCACTCCAGATGGATCGGAGAGCAGCGGCCCCCTGGCGTCCTCCTGGAGGCTCAAAAGGGACCAGAGTCCCTCTTCACCATTGGGAGGATGCGGTCGTGCAGGAGATGGTAGCGGTGGTTCTAATGTTCTGGCTTCTGAGATTGTCCAGCTCCGGATGCAGCTGGAGGAGAAACGGCGGGCCATTGAGCACCAGAAGAAGAAGATGGAAGTGCTGTCAGCGAGGCAGAGGCAAAAGCTGGGGAAGGCCGCTTTCCTGCACATTGTTAAGAAAGGTGGAGGCAGGAGCGACACATTACCCAACCCACTTAAAGCAGACATTTCTAAAGACGAGCTTGGTGGGGAGAAAGCACCATCAAGTAAAGATGATATGTGTGTCGATGCCCTGAAGGGGGACAAGGTGGAGGGGGGAACCTCCCTGCCAGGTGCCTTAGAAGCAGACAAGAAGGGGAACAACGACAGCTTCTATCTAGAGGAAGAGTTGGACCTGAACGAGTGCAGCCGCTCCATCGAGCTGTTGAACGACGCCATCAGCAGCATCCAGCAACAAATGATGCAGCTGTCGATGCAGCAGGAGATGCTGATGAAACAGAATGTACAGTCTCCACCTGGTGCAACTCCACCTCCTCCTGGCACCAGCGACAAAAACGGTGACCCCAAGGCAAGCTTTCACTATGTGGAGCATGTCTCCGGCACCGGCACAGCTCCCACCAGGAAACCTCCCAAGCTGAGTTCAGGCCGGAGCTCCAGGTCCAAACCATCAGAGCTAAAAATAGCCAAGGAGCAGAGCCGGCAGACTTCCAGGACCCTCACCCCCACCCAGAGTGGGTCAGAGACATTACCACACCGGCAGTTAGCTGGGGGCAGGTCCCCCAGGACCGACCAGCTTGACAGCCCCAGAAACCCCACAGCTGGAGAGACAATCGACAGGCCGGGCTCTGGCCATATTCGGAGCGCCAACTTCCGCCTTCATGACGAGGCGAACGTGCGCCTGCCAACCAGAGTGGACCTGAAGACACTCGCTCCCCCAGAAGTGTCCTTTGACGAGTGCCTGTCCAGCACCATTAGAGAGTCTGAGCTCAACTCTTCGGACGGTTCAGGGAAAGAAAATATACCATCAGATGAGGTGCAGCGCAACAAATCCCACCTCATTGAGGTCGACCTGTCCGAGCTGAAAGCTCCTGAGGAGGTGGAGGCTGCTGAGGACACCACGACAGAGGGAGGTGATGGAGAGCAGAAATCAGTCATGGGCTTCTTCTTTAAGGTAATTGGCATATAACTCTATTTATATATATATTTTTTTTACTGGGATGATGGTATAAATAGCAGTGGCTGAGTGTCTTTTAATCACTGTAATACACTAGTTAATGCAGGGTGCTTCTAATGATTATCTTTTAAATAATCAATTTGTGATTTCTGAACTGTCTGAATTTCTGAGTTCTGAACCCTGAGTGTTGAGCTCGAGCATAAATTTTCTCCAGTTCGGCAGCTACACCTTTAAGCCACCTTATCATAGGTTATTTGTTTCATGGCTGATGAGCCTTGCCGTCATGTCAGCACTTCACTAAACCTTCATGTTGTCGTGTTGCAGGATGAGCAGAAGGCGGAGGATGAGCTTGCTAAGAAGAGAGCAGCGTTCTTGCTGAAGCAGCAGAAGAAAGCAGAGGAGGCTCGACTCCGTAAACAACAGCTGGAATCAGAATCGGAGCTCAAACGAGACGAAGCCAGGTAACTTTTTTTCCCTCAAAATTAGCATATGATTTTAGAAGTTTATCTTCAGAATACTAAAACAAAGCTGCTTTATTTTGAAACCAGACGGAAGGCCGAGGAGGACCGCGTGCGTAAAGAGGAGGAGAAGACGCGGCGGGAGCTGATAAAGCAGGAGTATCTGCGGAGGAAGCAGCAGGAGATGTTCGAGGAACAAGGCCTTGTCAAGCCCAAAACCCCCAAACCGAAGCAGAAACACAGACCCAAGTCCGTGTTCAGGGAGGAATCCTCCAGCGATAATTTCTCCAAGTGCTCTTCCACATGTAAGATTATTACGTCATGAGTTTGACATTTCAGCACAGGCGCTTCTTTTTTTTACTTTTTTTTACAACTCTGAGCTTTGGGGCACATTGGCTTCCTGCCAGACATTTTCTGTTTTACTGCATAGATTATATGTCCTACGGTTATTAGTGTCACATTAATATGAACATGGCTGATATTCATGTTTGACACCAGAAATGGCACTTGAACTTCTTTGGAATAAATAATGGGTTTAAACATTTGGGTTGAATGTTAACATATGAGGATCTTATTCAGCCTTTGAGTGTTTTATATTGAAGTTACCTGAAATGAAGGCTTAAATAAAAAAAAAAGATCTTCCGGAGAAAAGAATAAATTGTTATTTATGCAGCAAATGCAATATATTTACATTTTTTTGTTGTTCACTGGTTCCCAACAGGCGCTCCAAAACCCCACTAGGGGTCACCAAAGCTTCATGGGGAGTTGCAAGGTCTTTGTGTTAAGTGGTGAAGAGTGTACCATCAAAGCAAAGTCTTAACTTTGCTTTGATTGTACACTGTAATCTTTATGAAATAACATAAAGTGTCCTCCCTGTTTCACACAGCTGACAACCTGAGCAACGCCCAGTCAGGCTCCAGTCTGTCCCTCGCTTCAGCTGCGACCAACGAGGCCGACAGCGTCAACTCTGGAGGGGCCGGCTCCCAGCGGTAAGATGCTCACAAATTTGTAAAAACTATATGTTTTATTTCCCCCTGAGCGTCTGCTTTATACATACTGTGCATTGTTTACTTTGGGATTTTCAGTATTTATAGTATTCTTTTTTTAAAAACTGTACCTCCTTTAATTACGTCTTCCAGCTGCGACTCTGTGGAGTCGTTTCCAGGCAGTCGCAACAACAGTCGAACTGCAGAGAGAGACTGGGACAACGGCTCCACTGCATCCTCCATCACTTCCATGGCTGAATATACTGGTGAGTGCACATGAAATTATGCTGTTTTTTACGACAAGACAATAATAATATCCAATTTAAGACAATATCCAATATGATGCTATAATTACAGACCTGTAGTCTTGTTTATTAGTTATATTTTCTTTTGTTATGTGTTACATAATACTTTTATGCTCATCTGTCTGCAGGACCCAAATTATTCAAGGAGCCCAGCGCCAAGTCCAATAAGCCAATCATCCACAATGCAATCTCCCACTGCTGCCTGGCTGGAAAAGTCAACGAGCCTCAGAAAAACCAGATCCTGGAGGTCAGTGCTCCGCCTCACATGCACCAACTAAAGTAGCTTGATTTGATTTGATTTGAGAGAAGGCTCTAATGGCATCAGTAAAAATAAAATAAAGCTCAGCTCAGTGCCGTGTCAGAGGCATATTCTTAACAGTTTCCTGACTTCTCTGTACCGTCCGTCTCCTCCAGGAGCTGGAGAAGTGCGAGTCAAACCACCTGATGATCCTTTTCCGTGACGGTGGCTGCCAGTTCCGGGCGCTCTACTCGTACTTCCCCGACACCGAAGAGATAACGAAGCTGACGGGAACGGGACCCAAGAGCATCAGCAAGAAGATGATCGACAAGCTGTACAAGTACAGCTCCGACAGAAAGCAGTTCACCGTCATCCCTGCCAAGACTGTGTCAGTCAGCGTGGACGCCCTGACCATCCACAACCACCTGTGGCAGGCCAAGAGAAGTGCTGTGCCAAAGAAAAGCGGAAAATAGCAGATAGCTGGATTTTAAGCCCCTCTATCATCCAAATCATCTTATCCCCATCTTGCTTGTTTCCTGAATAGACTGCATTGATGCCCACAGCCAAGCTGACCGCCATGCTCGGCCTGGGAGCCTTCTGAAAGAGGCCGCCATTACGGACATGTGGCCCTCTGTAGGGGACCCAGGCAGAAACAAGGGAAAGGTATGTGTGTGTGTACGTGTGTGTGTGTGTGTCACAGGTGGTCTGAGGGTTGGGTGCTTGCAACAAAAAGAGGAATGCCGGCTGAGTTTGCTTCGTCTTCTCCCTGTGATCTCAGTGCGATCTGCTAGGGTTATTTTTCAGTCCGGCTCCTTTTTTTTTTTTTTTTTTTTTTTCTATGACGACCACGACTCAAGCATGTGGCATTGTTTCTCTCTCTCATACGTGGTGGATGTTCATTTTTAAAGAAGTATTTATTAGTTCAGCACTGTCATGGTCGAGAGCTCAGCTGCAGCACTAAAAGTCCGTCTGTCTCTCCGGGAACGCCGCACCTTCGGACAAATTCGGACTAAAGGAGAGGAGGGGAATTATGTAACTCTCTCTGGAAAAATCCGAAGCAAGGGGATCTTTGTACAACCCTTTAGGACTGTCGGGCTGCTCTGCTGTCCCAACAGAAACAACAATCTCTTCCTGCGTGGACTGTCGAATCTGTCGAATCAGGCTGGCATTACCGATTTTGCCTCACCAGGGATCTCCAAAAAAAAAAAAACACAAATCCTGCTGCTCTGAACTGTCTTCTTCTTTTGTCACAGGGGGAGCTCCTCAGGTCCCCCTCAGACATCCGTTGGCCTTTCACGCATCGTGGTACTATCGTCTATTTATTCAACCGCTTTTTAAACTAGACGCTGATCGTGTAGCACTGGATATGTGTATAGCAAGAAAAAGAGTCATTTTAAATACTTTTATTTGTTTAAACATCCTTTTTCTTGAGGGTGGATGATAGGTTTTGGTACAGAAATGATGCTTTTTTTTTGTTTTGTTTCAACTTTTTTTTTTTTTTTTTTTAAAGGGTTTTATTATGATTAAAGCAACGTGGTATAGAGTCCGAGCTGATGTTATGTGTTTTCATCATAACAGAAATTCTCTGATGTTTAGAGCTTAGTTGTGTTTTCTCTCCACTGGGCACTCTTGAATTGTCCTGTATAAAGGTGCACTCATGAACACTTGTCGACGGCTTCTTTCATGCAATGTAACCCCCCCTCCCCTCCTTCCCCTCCTCCTCCTCCTCCTGCTCCTTCCCTCCCTGAGTGTTTTTGTCGGCCTGTCCCATCTTTAACCACGGGAACGGCACACACACTCTTGTTGTGAAGGGTGTTTTCGTGCCGCTCTGTAACCGCTTTGAATGACAGTATTTGATATATTCACAAAGGGGTTTGTGTGTGTGGGCGGGTGGGGGACTGTGGTTCAGTTGTGTACCAACATTAAAGAACATTCCTCCAAGGTGTTGACAAACACTGCCACGTTGTCTCTCTCTTCTCTCTTCTGTCTTTTCAAGAAAGAAAAAAAATCAAAGTGCTTTTTTTTAAGAAACCGTTTGTTGGCCTCGAGAACAACCAGAAGTGTTGCACGAGCACTTTACTTTCTGTTTGTTTGCAGATTTTTCTTTTTGAATGGGCATAAAAACTAATTGATAACACTGCTGTAAAATTGTTCAAACTAAACCAAACACTAGATACTGAAATGTAAAGCTGAAGGGCCTCCCCACTGATATGATACTACTGCTGTCTCCAGAAACAGGATACTTGATTTCTCATTTGCTGCATTTGTGTTTGGGTGGAGGAGGTGGCGGATCTTTAACTGTATGCGAGTGTATTTTTATGTTTACTAAAAAGATTGTATTGGCATTTGGTCACCATTTTTGTTACACTAGTGTACTTTTCATCCTTGTTGATTTTATCTTTGATCCCATGCCATCTATTTATTTTAAAAATGGAAGCACTGAAACTGAATAAATTTTCAAGTGAATAAAGGTCACATTTTTTCATTTTTATTCTTTTCTCATGGCTTCATTTGTTCATTTGTGGCTCCACTGTTTATCTTATTTTGCCACCACACTGGTTTAATCTGTACACCACAGCTCACACACCAATAGTTGATTTGTTTTTTTCACAAAGGACGATGCATCTTTTCACTTAAGTGCATGTTTTTCTTCACATTTATCAGTTAACGTTAACTTCACAAGATGGTTTGAAACACGTATCATCTCACATGACGCTCGGCTTCCTAATTTGAGTTGTCAGAAACATCTTCAGGCCTCCCCTGGTGCAAACTGCCTCACACTCGACCAGCCAACTGGAACAGCTGCTCATAGCCACAGCAGTCCACCCTGCCATGGAAACTGTGTTTCTTTTTTCACACCTGCTGGTTCAGGTGATCACAAGACCTCCAAAGTCTCTTTATGTAGAGTCCAAGACCTGCAGCCAGCATCGATCAGATCGATCACCATGAAGGGTAAGTTCACGTTTTCAACCTTGACATGATGAAATGTTTAAACTTATCTGAGTCCTTTCTATCTCCTCAGTTGTTACAGGCCTCATTTTGCTGCTGGTAAATGTGCGTTTGAGCAGTTCCTGTTACGGAGACGGACAATCTTTATTCTGCACAAGCATACCATCAAGTAAGGACTTTTATCTAATTCAAGATAAAAAAACAAACAAACAAATAATGAGCTGATATCCATTATTTATTGTCTTTAAAATAATTTGAAATATGTACATTACCCCACATTTAATCTATTTTAATCTTCTGGTGATCATTAGATTGTTTAAATGTCAATTGATGATCAAAATAATGTGTCAATGGTGATCAGATATTTATGGCAGAAAAAAAACTACTGTATGTTAACCTTGACTGACTGAGAGTAAGGGCTGGAAAAAGTTCAGACTGCTGATGCAACACTGTAACACGACCACCAGATGGCAGCAGAAGCAAGACTTTGAAATTGAGATTTAGTGGATAATTTTTAAAAAATATAAATACAATTTGATGATCATGGTCTGAAATATCAAATTAATTATTAAAACAGGCATCACCTCATCTAAAATATTGCTGGAAAAAGTTCAGTGTGGTGATGTGACGTTGCGCAAGTCGACCACCAGATGGCACAAAAGCAAGACTGAAATTAAGAGGAAATCAGAAATGTATGCTATTTATATTCCCACACAAGGAAATTAAGTTGCTTCCTCACTTGAAGACAAATAAGTACATAACAATATCATGACAGTAGATAATAATCCTATACAGCTAAGATTAATGTGGAAACTGTACATGAGCAATCAAACTCTGGGGCCAAACTTCAAGAAGTCCTAACTAAATAAGTTTTGGAGTCCAGCTTCAAGGTTATTGCATGAATTTACTACTAATGTCTAACCAAAATCCATAACATAAATTTGGAGGTGTAGCTGAGTTGATATAATTGATCATTTTGTGCTGAGGGTTTCTGTTCATGGCAGCAGAACATCCAACACACAATTAAATTGCAAAAATAAAGTTTTAAACACGTGCACACAAGCATTTTTTTCAGTAAAACTACAAAAAGAAACTGGTGTTTAATACATGTATGTCAATTGTTACTGCAGTAATTTTAATTCTCTAATGAAATTGTTAGAGTATAAATAGATAGAAGAGGTAATGAATGCTTCTGATTTAATTTAAAACTTTTCAGCTTCAGCTTCTTCACTCCTGATCTAATTATATTTGTGTGCTCGTAGCCTTCAGCTCGGGTTATTTGTCTCTGCTGATGGTTGTGAAGGACGTCGGGGAGATAAACTCCACCGTGTTTCGCAGCGGCAGCCTCTCCTCCGTCACCAGGCTCACCATCAACAGCGCCGGGGTCACCGGGGTCGCTGAGGGCGCCTTCGGGTCTTTCCAGAGCCTCACAACCCTCAGCCTGAACCAGAACCTGCTGACAGACTTCAGTCCGGACTGGCTCGGCCGGCCCGATCTCCTCAGTGAGCTCAACCTCACAGAAAACCAAATCCAGGTTCTGGATGGGTCGATGCTGAACGGGCTGGTCAGGCTAACGAGGCTGGGTCTGAGCAGGAACCGGATCAGAACCGTCGATCCAAACACCTTCAGTTCCAGCACCATGCTGGCTGAGCTGGACCTGTCTGGGAACAGGATGACCCGGCTCCCGGCCCAGGTCTTCAGGTCCCTCAGATCCACCAGGGTCGGGTTAAGTGGGAACCCGTGGGACTGTTCCTGTGGAGCTGAAGACTTTGTGGACTTCCTGAAAGGTTTGTGAGACACCGAGCCCAGAAGAACATCCAGTTACTGCAGAAACCTAAAGCTGCTCCTCCTCTCAGATCTCCACCGCAGATCTCTGCTGGACAGGCCGATGCAGGTGACCTGTGACGCTCCTCCGTCCCTGAGAGGACGCCCCGCGTGGAACGTGTCTGTGTGTGTGACGTCAACGCCTCCAGGACCCCCGTCAGTGACACAACCCGCCCCCCCAAAACCCACCAGGAACCTCACAGCAGGCCCTGCATCCACATCCGGTACCTCGTCCGTCCGTCCGTCCGTCCGTCCGTC
>JAOWBC010001486.1:22710776-22726583 GCA_028566105.1 Hypoplectrus providencianus
ACACACACACACACACACACACACACACACACACACACACACACACACACACACACACACACACACACAAATACACAAATACACCATGACACTGCCAGTGATAGGATTACAATTTTATGCACCCTTGCCTCAAACACAGAGCGACTCCAGCGCCATTGTAGACTCAGTAAATAAACATCAAACAGCTTGTTGACCTCAGGATAATCTGGCTGAGAGAACAGAGCTGTTCATATGCCTGCATTAAGTCAAGTAATGGAGGAAAAAATGTAAATATTGTTGAACATCTACCAGATGCCCTGCGCCATATGGAATATTTGTCAGTGTTGCAGGGGCGAGCAGAGCTAAAGGGCAGTATCAGTTAGTGCAGCATCACATGAAGATAAACTGCTCAGGACGAGATTGTGACAGAGCATTCATTTGCTATATATATCTTCAGTTAATCATCTTGACAAGGCCTTTTGATTTTGTACAAACAATAAGTACCTTAGAGGAAATTGCATTAGAATAACTAATAAACATAGTGTTAGCTATCATTTCTTTTTAAATCTTTTTTTTCTGAAACTGAACAGTAATGATGATAATTTAGCAGTTTGTTTGCATTCTATTGTCAGTTATTATTAACAGAATTGGCTGACAATGTAATTCATAATCCATTAGTTTTTATAATAATATAAAATATAGATTAACTGTATCGCTCCTGGTGATTCATTTTCAGTCCAAAAAAAAGAAAGAAAAAATTGGTTACTGATAGATTTAGAAAATAAATTATATAATTTAAATAAATGAAGAAAACAATAAAGAGTTTAAAACAAACCCATGCCTATCATGGATAAAAATAGGTGTTTGCATAGCAGTAAACATGGAAATTATCATCCCAGAGTCAAACTGCATGCTGTGTTGTGGTTTACGATAAGATCAGGACTCTGCGACACAGAATCACACAGGCCGATCACACGGCATCCTGTCTTGTATACAGAGTGACAGTCTTTACTGTCGCAGCCTGAGCACGGTTTATTTTCAGTTCTCAGGTTTGCTCTGTTCCCCCCCGACAAAGCAAACTCATGCACCGCCCTCAGACATGTGCCCGATATAAAACCTGCAGGGATTCTAAAAATATTGCACTTGGATATGAATATTCAAAAGCTGTGGACATCTTTGTTATTCTCCGTTTCTGTTCCACAGAGCTGCACCTAAAACTTCCCAAAGGCTAAACTACTTGTCCAAGAGCTTATTACAGAGCATAAAATATTTGAAGAGGCTTGAGGCCAGACATGGGCGGTTACCATTATGAAAGTACTTTGTCAAATAGATAATGAACACAAGAATCTCAAGAGAGAAATGTAAGAGTTTCTGTTTTAATGAATGTGGGAAGGACAAACACTTTAATGGCAGCTTAGGTGACCTGTGGGCTGACAGATCAACATAAAATGGCAAGCACAGGTCTTTTATGCTCTTCTATGGCACCTATAAACTCACTAATCTTCTGTATGTGCATGTGCGTGGGAGATGTGGAGAGTGTCCTTGCTATGCTACATGGTGTGTTTAAGGACCTAGAAAACCCTGAAGCATTTTGTTCTAATACACTTGCTTGCAAAAGTGCACAGCAGCACAATCTATTGTAGCTTAGGCTTGAATCAGCATGTCAAAGAAGCTGATTCAAAGCAGCAGTCACGTATCTTTCAAGGTCTGTCAAGGAGTTCTGACACGAATGTGCAGTTATTGTGTGGAGTGCTGCTCACTTTATGGCTGACTACACTGTTTATGTAATTACAGGAACACTGAAGCTGGATAACATGCTAGACAGTCCTCGAGAAAATCTTCATTGATTTGACAGTTGATCTTGTTCCTTTAAATGTCCAGCCTAGAAATCTCTTGGAAAATTATAAGCTCTGATAGGTTAAAGGTTGAGTGCCATACACACAGACTAAAGACTAACCGGCTACCAACTAAAAAACTGCACGGATTGTTGATCAGTGATGAAAGAATCTGAATTTTTATGCAATCAGCACTTTGATTTTTAGTCTCAGGGTCTGACTGGGACCTAAAAGTAACATACTGTCAAATAAGCCCTCAAAGCACTGTAAAAATCCGCTTGCTTGGCATCTTTCTCTGCAATGTCCATCAAAAAAATCCTATCAATTTGGGCACAGAACTTTCAAAAGTAAAGCTCAGAAAATGACAGATGAAGCTGGAAATGGGACAAGAATTGAAACTCAAGAGGCCATTTTCTTGTATAGAAAAGTGACAAAGCTGGTGGTGGTGTCAAATCAAAGCCGGGATGCTCTGGGCCCGGTCTGGAACATGCAGCAATTTGTCATGGAAAAAAAAAGTATGGAGCTGATGAAATCTACAAATGAACAAGGACTTTTAGGGAGAACTTAATGGGAAGGCGATGTAATATCGATGTTGAAAGGTGCCTTTGAAAACCACTTCTCCCTCACCTACAGTAACGTCGTCTGTTTAGCAGAGAAAATGATGATGGCAGTGATTCTCACCTGAATGTGAAATTGTTTCATAACTAAATGAAAGACAGCAGTTTTTAATGCACCATTAACAAACTGACAGGATTTTGACCCATTGTTATCAGTGTGTTATGCTTAAATGTCAAAAACATAAAGCAAGCATAGGTGTTGTAGTTCTACAACTGCTCAGTTGACTTTTCTTTCCTATTGACTGTGAAGGAAATGTGTGTTTTTTCTTTCGACATTGTACCAATTTCAGAAAAAAAGATGTACTCATATCACACCAACTTCTGTACACACACACAGAAAGACAGGAATGCTAGTAAGACATTTAAAAAAATAGCAGCATTATAAATCAAACTCATGCAGTGTCAAATAAACAATCAAAAAAGATATCTATTTCTTTAACATCTTGCAGAGAGACATACAACTACAGATATTCTCACTATTGCACAGCACATATAACCAGTCTTTTTTAAAGCATTCCCAGTATGTGGTAATGGAAGCTGCTACCTACCGAGTGTCGCTACTCAGGGACGACGCTGCATCGAAGTCTATCATATTGAGAGGAGCAGGCTGAGGTAGACTGAGGACCTACTAAGAATGCACCTCAAGTACCCTTGACTGAGATGAAATTCTCTGTTGCTCTTTGATTCTGACAAGCTACTTCCAGACATTGTGGTTTTCTGATATGAACGTGCTGAAAACGAAACCCAGCATTTCCTGTGATGTTATAGAAGAGCGTCAGCTTTTTTTCTGCAACCACAGGAAGTGCTTAAATGTAATGTCAGGTAATATGTATTTGGGTTATGTTGTTTTTTTCATGGTAAGAAAAGAGAAAGAAGACAAGGTCCTTCACAAGTAGCTGAATACATTTACATCAGTGTTTATGAGCATGAACAAGATAACAAGATGCAATATGCACCGTCATCCTGAATTTCAACAAATAGGATCACCACCACAAGCGAGGAGAAGAGTGATGAAGGAACCAATTGCATGTCAACACATGCATATAGCTCTCCACTTAGCACGTCCCCAAGGATCACATCCACTTTACAACAGTGGCACGGCCCCAGCAAACACAACACTCTAGAGGCAACCCACAGCTCGGAGATCAAGCCTCTGCAGCAAGACAAATATCAGCTTCTTCTGGAAGATTTCAATTCTCCAGTAAAATGTTAGAAATCTAGTGAAATATAAGTTATTGAAAACAACTGGCAGGTAAGCCACCGAGCCATTCTTTAGCTATAAAACGTTTCTCAGATAGATTAAAAAAAAAATAGAATCTCTTTGAAAAACAAACAATAACCATAGGCTTTTGCTGGCTCATGTCATTATTCTTCTTATACTTTTCCCTGCAGTGAATTGGCATTTTAGGAGTAGGGTTTCAAATCGTAGGTTTCATCACGATATGGTATTAGATCAATTTGCTGGGAAATGATAAAATATTTGTTTTGCATTGGCCCAACTCACAATTTTAATCTTGTGGCTTCACTAACAGCAAATATCACTGCAAGCTAATAACCCAAATAAAAACTCTACAACACATCCTTTGAGAAAAGAAGAGATGCCTCATTTTCTTTGCTGATGGCTATGTTCATTGCACTTGCAAACTTTTAAGCCCAGTGAAGTCCAGGGCACCTCAGGGCTGCCCAATTCTAACACAAACAAATTTCGAATGCATAAATAATAAAGCTTTTTCTGCTGAAAGCAACATTGCCCCATGGTAATGTATTCTGGTACTTGTTTCTGTTGTTTTCTTGTATATATTGAACAACACAGACCTCAGTGCAGTGGGACATCAGCAACATCAAATACACATAAAAAAAAAACTTCATTCCACCACAACAGAAAAGATTCATTTTGCTGTCAGTTCCTGATTGGGCGTCCATGCTTCACACCTTTAATCACCACATTGTGGCAGCTCCGTCTGAGGCAGATCACTATACTCTTTATCAGCTTTAATGACCAGTGGCTCAGCAGCATGCACAGTGCACAGTGAGTACAGCACAAATAACTGACATATTGGTGGTTTCAGCACCTTAATCACCATTAAAACCCACAGGCTCTCACCTCTGTTCACATGATTGATGCTTCAAGCCCAGATCTGACATTGACAATAGTGACAAAGTGACAATAGGTGTGCACATTCAGTCAAGGGCAGATAATACACCTTGATAAGTCAATAACACACAAGCTGCCTTTTCACCATTTACTGTGGTGTGATTGAATGTGACAAAAATCACCGTTGAGATAAATGTTTCTTTCAAGTCTTTGCCACAACAATTGTTGAAAAGGTAGCCATACAAAGATGGGTTATTCCCAGCATTCTGCACCATGACAACGGAAATCATTGCCCACTACAGGATAACATGTAATGGTAAAATAACCTCCAAGGCATTATGTCCACATCCAGTCTATGCAAAAGTCCAAAGTGAACACTGTTTCATATGTGCTTTCATGTTGGCAGATCAGTCCTGTGTACAGTTACCATTGCAGACACAATCCATGCCATGCAAGCATGATGCTGCCAGGGACTTACTGGGCATTGGTTGAGTCCATACTGTACTCCTCTTGATACCTGGACGCAGCACACATGGACACAGATAGGCACAGGTTAGGAGAGAGTGGGGTCGAGAAAGCAGGAAAGGGAGGGAAAGAGCAAGAAAAGGAAAGCCACTCAGGATGCCACTGCAGTTTGTTTTGCATTCACTTGCATCTCGAGTCAGAATGCAACCATTTCATAACCTTGTAGAAGAATCTGAACACAGTTTGTGCAGCAAGAAGACCCAACAGACGATCCAATAACATGCGCATTAGATCCTGTTTTTGAGCAGTTGCTTCTTATTGCACAGATGATGTATATTATAAAGACCTTTCCACCAAGGTTACATTGCGTCACCTTCAAACTCCACATACAAGTAAATAGAAGCATTTACAGTGGAAAGGGACTCCGTCTGAGCTTGACGGCAAATACAAAATATGTTTCAGAGCGGTTAATACACAGGGCACATGCAAGGCACACGCTACATGGATGGAACATTTAATGCAAACCACAGGGAATCAGTGGACACGCCCTCTGGGTCAATCACATTGGTTTAGATGACCGTAAAGATGGGAGGTGTGTAACACTGAGAGCTGACAGACAGAGACAAACCCAGATATTGATTTTAAAGACCAACACATGGACAGTTCGGATGGACTAAAGGGTCAAAGGTTAAGCACAAAGTTTCATTTGATGCTGGACAGACTTGCTTCATTTAGAAACCAGTGAAGTAATTTTATGTTGGATGTAGTATTAAGTTTGTTTCCTGATTGCGCATTCATACATTTTAAATTGTCACATTGCAAATGAAAACAAAGGCAAATGTTTCCTGCAACAGAAATTAAATTCCCTTCATTGATTCAGAAATGTATAGAAAGCGTTAAATGAGATGTATGAGAGGAACAGACAGTTTTAGTACCAAAGTTTCTTGTTTTGTGCTCCATATTGCAGAAAATGTTTCTTTTCTCGTATATTGTTTTCATTCCCGATGAAAGTTATGAATTTTACCTTTAGACCAGTATCACCAATAGTCCATTCGACTGGAAATATCTTACAAAATACAGAAATTGTTCGTACTTTTGTTTGACATTTTAGATAAAGATATGGTCCAATTTGAAAACAGTTTTCATAGTTAGTTGCCATTATGTCTAGGTCTGCATTAGCAAGAAGAAACAAACTATTAACATTCACTTAAATGTTATAATTGAAAAGCAGAGTTCAATATATTGTGATACCTTAAATAAGGTTATATATTGCAGTTTCTTTGTATTATTTAATACAAAAATGTCACCACTTACATTCATCACAATTCCTGTCACCTCCAACATCAAAGCTCTATATTTTGTGCAATCTGCCTGCTTTGAATCTTTCCATGAAAACTATTAATAATATGCAAAAGGCTGTATCATAGAACATAATAATGCCCCAGTCAAGTGGTTGTTTCTTGCACCTCCTATATTAGATGAGTGCGAGTGACCATAAACAAATCCAAGCTACATACACCCCAAATACAATGTATAGACAATAAGTTCATTCATAAATGTAATCTGCTAACACACATGCAGTTCAATTACTCTTCCTTTTTAATTCAGCTAAATAACATAACAAGGGACATTAAGCCCTTCACTCATATAAAACCTGCATTCATAACTGAATTATTAAGAATATTATACAGCTGAAGCTGCTGTTCTGTTCTTAAAATAAAAAATGTTTCTACTGTAAGTCTAGTGAGGAAGGTGCTTCAAGGTCCAGTCAAAAGAAAATCTAAAAATAATACCAATTTTAGCAGCAGTGGATGGATAAAAATATAATTCAGGTTGAAATCCATTTGAAGCTTGTAAATGATCAAAGCCTGTCTGCTGGTCGAAAGAGAGCAGAAGAAAAGCTGCAGAAATCTGTTGTGAAAAGGTCATCGTTGTTTCAGACTGCTGAGAAGTTTATGACAAAACAAGGAAACTCATCATCCCATTTACGGATTTACATTTAAATGGACTAATGGAGTATCCATTAAACATGTGAAGAGCAGTGAGACTGAAGAGGACCTGCCCAATTTCACTAATTTATCAAGAGCCTTCTGCCAGTGTCAACAACAACAGAGCAAAGTGGATTATTCAGGTCCCAAGAAACTCATTTGATCTTCAGCTGTGGGATTATACGGTCCAATGGCTTTTACTGGGATCCTGAGGAAAAGATCAAGAACTACAATGTTCAAGCTGTAGATAGATAGATGTTCTGCCATAGAACTGAAAAAGATGTCAAAACAATAATGATCCAAAGGTCGTCTTTCACTGGAGGTTTTTGTCTGTAAGTGACCTTGGGGAAAATTGAAATAACATTTAAAATGGGAGCTTTGAGATCAGTCATACTTCAAAAAAAATACTTTCACATATTAGGGGTCAGATTTCATTAAAAAAAATGTTATTATTACACCAAAGGTTCAGCTACATTAAATGACAACATCAACAGACTGCTGCTCTCTATGTGGCAGCTATTCGATAGGTAAAACTTAGACTCCTGCACCAGCATGATTTGATACAGTAGGAGTCAACTGCTCCTTTAAAAACTTATTCACAAGTTAAGGAGCAATTTGGAAGTGATAAGTCTGCTTATCACAGATAAGGCACACAACAAGAGCAAGATCAACCTCTCTGCTATGATTTCACTGTCCATTTGGGGGCTATTTGATGACACTAATGAGCAATGAAGATGCTATCTGGCTGCTAAGAGCTTTAGCAGTGGAGAGGCGTAGATAAACAGAGGCTCCCTCTGCCTCCATCAGCTTACAACTGATTCAGTCAACACATCCACTGTGCTTCCTTCTCTAATGCTTCATTATGAACCAAAGGAATCCAAAAATCCTGATATTCATGCATTAAACAACACAATGCCCTTCACAATTTACTCCAGTTATGATAAAATATGCAACACAAAGAAGCAAATAGATCCTCACCTCTTTGCAGCAGAACTGGAGTCACGAGTGTGAGATGAGCAGCTGAGACAACAAGTGCATAACGGCCAGCACTTTCAAAGTATGCTTTCAATTACATTCAATGAGAACTGCCTCAAGGACTGGCTGAAATAAAGTGGGAGGGCCTTACACGCATACACCATCTCTGCAGCAATTTCAAGGGCAAATGGGATTTGTAGTTTCCAATGCGTTTACCTGCATCAGGAAGCTTGCCAATATTCCCTCACACACTACAGCTCCCATGCTGTTCCTCACATGCCACAGGAGTGGGTTCTCAAGTTCTCCCCTCCAAAAATACAACTAGTCGGTTTCAGTAACCAGTGATGAAATCTAACAGCAGCATTCCTTTAGACTACAAGAAAAACAACATGATCCTGCAGTCATTATTCCTGCCATGTGTTACAGTATCATTCTCACAGAAAATATCTGGAAGGTTGCCTTTAAAACCTTATAATAGAACAACTCACACAGAGTTCTGGTCAAAAGCTAAACCTCTAAAAAAAAGCTCTAAATCGGTCTGCAGGTATATTAAACTGCAGGTAACCATAGCAACAGTTCCTTCATACCCTTGTGCTATGTTACCAGCTGCAGGGACTCTTAAAAGTGACCTGACCAGATGTTGAAATCAATTTGAGCAAAATTGTAAGAATATAAAAAGTGATTCAAACATATTGGATTAGGATTAAAAAACACTTCTGCCTCTGGTTATAGTCTAGCCACGACAGACCATAATCTCTGTAGAGTATCTTCCATAATTTTTGTTATCAGAATGAGTTATTCACAAACACGGAATTTAGCAAAGTGGATTCTGAATTTAAAAAGAGTTCGGGTAGTTAATTGGGTCATTCAATACTTTTAAGGAAAACATAAAAAAATTCCAGAATATCAGATAATTTAAAAAAAAAAAGCCAGGTGTTTCCATGACTGGAAAAAAGACTTAATTTCCAGGAAGCATGGGAAAATATGTATTTTCACATAGGTTGAAAATGTCAACCAAGATTTGACATTACAAAGCTTTACCAAGCCACTTTAGTGTCTCTAATCTACTGGACTTTCTTAATGACTTTTCCATCAATGCCATGAGTTTTTGGCAGGTATTTAATTCCAGAACCAGCTGAGTTTTAAGAAATGTTGCTTTCTTAATGTACTGATAAAAAAGATGCTTGTGATATTGCATGTGCAGGTTATTGATTTGAGTAAGTGGTGTTTAGTGAGTCTTCAGAAACATTATGGACACATAACAGCTTTCTAGAGAACTCTGTACCAAGCAAACAGCTCCCATGTTGGAGATCTGTGCTGGTGTTCTACTCTGCACTGTGCCTAACCCAGGTCGGGAGCTTTTTCTGGAGCACGGCTCAGATTCAGTTCAGCTGACATCCAGGGCCGACTGTGTGAGCTCTTCAATTTAGCAGCTTTACTTGAAATATCCCACATTCTCACATTTTACAGGCCTTCTAATTGATTCTCTGTTAACTAATGCTCTCAAGAAGCCAAGCCAAGTGTGAGGATGGTGTGATCAATGATTTGGCCAGTGCATGTGCACAATGACCATATACACTTGTTATGTACAACCCACAGCGAAGCACACACTGTTACAGAGACTTGATTAAAGCCCACAGTCCTGGTTTCCTTCACGTATCCAAGCCGTTTTCTAAAGGTTCATTTTGTTTAGGGGCATGCAAAGCAACCAGGGCACTCGTTACTTTTGAATTTCATTTCTCAAGTCGATCGCTGAGAGATTTCATCCTAATGAACAATAATGATGGGCAACATGTAATTTACTCCAAGGATCACATTAGAACCCCTCATTAAACCTTGGGTACTCAAATCAAAATGAAAGTGTAATTGCTCCGTGAAAGCAGGCCACTATAAATAAACATAAAGACAAAAGGGTGGAGGACACTTGGCAGCCAGTGCATTGAATAAATAAATGCTCAACAATGAATTTGCAGCCACTGTTTAATTGGGCGGTAAGGAATTTAAATTATGTGAAGTTATTAGCTGAAAAAATTGATGGACGAACAAAAAACTGTGTACAAACATGTTTTTTAGAATGTCGGACAAATTCCCCTGTGTCGCTGTCAGAAACTAATAATGATGAAACTACATGAAAAAAACATGATGTATTTAACAGGCAAAAGACAGCCAACATCCAACTATGAGACCAGTAAAGCAGTTTAATAATTATTATTTTTCCAGTTTATTAAATTGAGATGCTCCTCATTTAGAGAAGATTCATCTTAGTAAGCATTTAGACAATGTACATGTCCATTGCTGTTCAGTCATTTCTCAACGGACTCTTTTACAACAAAAAACATAATTAAGCCGTTGCAGAATAATGAATGTCTATTATCAGAGGTAGCTATTGGGCTGAATAGGAAGATTAGATTCAGATTCAAACGATAGCTTCTTCATCGTTAATTTTCATCCTCCAAGATGCATAATAAACGGCACCATCTGAAAAGAATATCTAGATCAAAGTGTCTCCAGTGGGATAACAAAGATGTTAAAGTGAGTGGAGAAAAAGAGAACATAAATAAGAAAAACTTTGGCTTCAGGGCTCTGAAGAATTCAATCAAACCGAGATAAATGTTTTCATGAAATATTTGAGGTAATTCAGTTTACTAAGATGCAAATGTAATGAAAAAATACCTTTAAGCCATCAAATGTTTCTTTGGTTCTTGTGTCTTCTGATTGATGAACCTAACAAATACTTAAGTTGGCAGAAACTGATAGTTTATCCTACTGACAACAAATCCCCTAAATATGACCATTTTCCTACGGATAACTTATCGAGATGATTCCTAACAACAACAACCAAAAAACCTACACAAATCTATATTTCTATTTGATCATGTGGCTTCTTGTCTACAGCACATATCATGTATCCGTTAAAGCTCAGCTTCATATCCGGAGGAAGATCTTTGCTGCAGGATAGCTCCCTCTGTTTCTCAGCTTTGACAGTTGAACCAATAATTAAAGGATAATAAAAGAAATATAAAAAAGGGAATGAAGTCATCTTTCTGTCAAAATATCAATCAAAACCTGGATAAGATGAATGGGAAAAATCAAGGTCCATGTGTAGCTTTGATACTGAGTAGGCGTTGCTGACTGTACAAGATTTTACAATAAAAACCAGAAAATGCAGAAACTTGATAAAAAGCAGAAGTGCTTCTGACTGACAGACATGTAACCTCTACACGAACAGAAAGCCAATGCTGCAGTCAGTCAATGAAAAGCCCTGCTTTTTATCAAGTTGCTGCTCTTTTGGCCTACATCCAGCAAAATACTCGAATCGTCCTGTGTAATATACTGGCGCAGCCTTAATGAGAATATGACTAACAGCTCCCACTGAGCTCTAAAATTCTGATTTATTGCACACCAACAGACCAAACCAAATGCCCATTTTACAAACAGATTTTTCACAGAAAGGCAATGTGCTGGCGAGGCTGGAGGACGCCAAAATAAATCTGCGTGAGTTTATCTGTTGTGACCACATCCTGTGTTTAAAAGATGGTCAATCCCTCTGTTCTTGAAGATCCTCCAAGTCTCATTAAGTGTCTTTACTGCCTACAGTATTCGGACGTCAATACTGTATAGAGAATCCTATACGGAAACACCAAGGGGACGCCCCAGTGCTGTAAATTATGCAGTAATAGATAAAGTCTTTGTAAACAGTGTCCTATAGTGAGTCAAATAATGGATTCACTCCCTCCACATCCTCTTACTCTTGAGCCAGCTGGACACAAATCCCATGCTGATCACATTTCACAAACTATAAAGCTCTCTGATTCCTGACAGCATCCTGTCAGCCTGCAGGGATCAAACCTCGGCTCCATTTAGTCATTTCTGAGAGACGAAAGTAATGTGACAGAAGGATGATTAAAGGCAAACATTTATCCCTTCATTTAAGACGGAAGAACTTGTTCCTAAGAGAGGCGACCTCACCATAGTAAATGTTGACAATGGTCCATGTGTGGTTGCCCAGGGCAACTGGCCAACTGATGCATTAGGTTGATGATTAGGTTATATGTTGCATTAGGCCTCAGTCATTTGCAGATATTGCATCTTAGATTCCTATACAAACCGTTTGGCATTGCAATAAAGCCACTTGTCAATATTGTTCAAAAGTGATTTGCAGCAAATCTGATGGGAGGCTGTCACTTCACTGACCGGCTCTGACCTGCAACCATCACTACAGCCACCTACAGCATTCCAGCACCACCGGCTTCATCCTCTTGTCCATTATGATGGCACCAGTAAAGACTTTATTTTATCTGACAGACTGTTTGACTCTCTCCTTTAGTGCAAACTGTGAGCCAGGTTTGTTAACATCCATGCTCATCACTCACTCATAATTGCTAAATTTAATGATATCATTGCAGCTGCAGCTGCACGCCGCTGCGGTCTTTGCCAGCTTCATCATCAGCATCCCTTTCATTAATGTCCTTATACTCTGATTTCATAGTCATTGAGAAAGCTCTTACTAGATTTTGATAGCAGTGACAGCCAGCTGCCCCCTGTCCTCTTCAACACTGTCATGACATTTGTAACTGCAATTATTGGCAGAGTTTAGTGTTTTGTTTTCTGCTTTATTATAATGCTCACCATATACGTTCTGCACATCCATTTATACATCCTACTACAGGCCTGCTGATATATAGCCAACAAAAACCCATTCATCCAGCCTTCTAAAGCTACATTCATCATTAGCCTTGACAGATATATCAAAGTCAGCAGTCATGAACAGCCAAGTTAATATCATCTCTACTTTCATCATCATGTTTTGCATCCTGAGCTGAACTGCTACAGTATTCGTAATGCTTGTTAGTGTTATGAAAACACAGCAGATTGCTCTGAGCGATGCGGTCATGTCGAACATATGATAATTATAATCAAAAATGTTGAAAGTTCATAAGGATGAACACCATTTGAAAAGGTGTTGGAGTTCACAGATGTAGTTCACACTTTGAAAGAAATGTTGTGCAGACTTTCCATCAAAAGATTTCACAACACTTTTCCATCAAAATCTCCACAATATATCTCCTAAAGGAGGTGATTATAAAACAAAAGTGAAGATAAATAGAAAGGTAGTCCTCAATCAATGTCATCTGGAGCCTTAAGTATAGCTGACCCATTTTTAAGGCTGATCCATCTTTATTCTTTGTTATGACACTTCTAACTCTGCAACACATCATGGCATCCTTCTGGGTCTGTCATCCAAAAGATCGCAGTAAAGCTGGTGACATTTCTGCCTCAGGGGAAAGCTTTGAGGAGGCGTATGTATTCGGTTTACTGGAGGATTGTACGGCTTCAGATGACTGACAAACAGTGAAAAGTATTTGCGGACTTGCTAACCCTGAACATTTCTCAATGGGCCTTGATTATTGATGGGAAATTATAGTGAGGGAGAGAGAGTAAGAATCCTATTAATATTTAAAGAGACGTCATCTGGTAGAGCTTTAGGGTTGTGATTTAAGTGATAGTGCCTGTTACTGTGCAAGATTATTTTCCAGCATTTTTGCATGGCACAACACTGGCATTCTGCATGAAACGAGTGTTGCTCCTATGCCACTGGTGTTGCTTTTGTTAAAGGACGCATTACATAACAAATGTAACCGCATTACAGATCCTACATTTTTGATCACATATGCAAAAATGTCAAAACCCTCAAGTCAATATTGACAAGAAAAATGTCTGCTGTAAATACTGAGAGAGAACACACTGCACCAGCAGCATATTGGCTGTGCAGTGGTGTCTGAAACGCTGCCAAACAGGCACAATCTTTCTGTTTTCGGCCAAACCAGGCTCATATAACCTGCAGATGAGAGTGCCAATCCTTGCTTTTAATGGATCTCAAGTTCTTTTTAGTCTCTGAAAGGGAGAAAAGGCATTTAGTGTCTCTCAGTTATTACAGGATCAGCCCAACTCACACTAACCACAATCTAATTTGTCTCTCAAATAATAGCAGAGTGTCCTGACAGTGGAGGTCTGCATGCACAGTCCATTGAGGGGTGCAGACATGTGTTCAAATATAACAGTTTATTATGAATGTATGTCAACACAATTTCCTGTGGTTTGCATTTTAATTCATCTATCAATGTGGTTGCATTACGTCAAACATAACTTTGAATGCAGTGGCTTTTTGTTCACCCTATAAAAAAAAAAAAAAAAATCAGGATTCATAAAATTGTAATGGGATTGCAGCATCCACTGAATTATATAATCACTATACACTGCAGCCTTTAAATGAATCCCAGTGCTACTGAGAGGAAAATGATTGATGGCAGAAGCGTTTGCAATCATTCAGCTGCTTGTCATGAAATTGACTCATAAAGAGACGCATTGGATGCGTTTCTATACTCTTCAATGGAAAACAGGAAAATACTGCCAATACACAGCCTGTAACGATTACACATCCCTGCAATTTCCGCGGGAAATATCACTTAACAAATGTAATGGTAATGACAAATTGCTCACGGTGCAACTTTTGCCTCGAGATAATTACGAGCTAAGTTAGACTTTATGCACCATGCGCTCGCAGCATCATGTTATTTTTGCGGATGCTGCTTGTGTTCAAGCGAGCTGCATTCACAAACATGCGACTCCGGTGCGGATCTGCGGCAGCTACCTTTGGCCGGCATCGCTCCCGAAAGAGCCCATGGTCCGGAGAGGGGTGGAAGGGTTGACCCAGGTGGGCTCGGGGGTTTTCTGCGCCTCGGTCTTGACGTCAGGGTCGATCTCCGAGGGAGAGGGCGTCAGCTTAGCGCCTGCCATGGCTCCCTGCCTGCCGAGCGGCGTTACCTCCAGCAGAGAGCGGCCAATATGTTTCCTCCTCCTGGTGTCAGAACAGGCTCACACTCAGCGACCGCAGCCGCCGGAAAACCGCATCCCCGTCTCACTGGTGCTGCACGAGGGCGGAGGGAGAGCGTCTCCCTCCCTGCCGCATCACGGGTTCCTCTGACACACTGAGAGGACCATCAGCCTGTCTCCTGGTTATCCAGCTCTCCTCCATCCCTGATGGAGATGTGAGGTCCCCGTGCGTCTATGAGATTCACGCGTCGTCACGATGTAACGTCAACAGCACGGAGGCTCCCCACGGGTTACATAACCAACATGGTCAAATGTAACGATCCGCGATTTCCTCCTGATCTGACCAACGAGCTAATTATTCACCTTCATCTTTTAATTATTCACCTTCATCATTATGTCCACCAGTGAATCGCCTGTTCATCATGTCCATGATTCATTTCAATATCGCACATAATTATCTCAATAACTCAAAGGGAGATGAATGGAAGATGGGATTATGTCGCCCTGAGTTAGTCATCGTCATCATTCATTATTCTTTCAAACTATTGTTATCGTTTTGCACACAACTCTGCAGGATAATGAGATGCCACAGACAAATGAGCAGGTGTCCTAGATAAACACTGCATGCTGTATAACCATACCGGTTTGCATGGAGACACACGTGACACCTGAAGTCCAACCTACATGGCCCAGGATATCAGTGTCTGTCAGTTGATCTGGACCAGACAGAAAGTTCATGAAATGACATGTCTTTTTATCATCTCCCAAGCTTAAATAATGGGGAATCCTGGGACTCATTACCAACCAGCCATATGGTGAATCTTGCTTAGTGAGCCATACTGGCAGCAGTTTTCAAACATTCTGCTATGATGTGAATGGCAATTATTGCAGTTTAAGTAAAAGCAAAGCTATGCAATGAGACATTTATAGCAAGAAAATCCAGCTTGTAGTCATAGACCAACGTTGCAATGTGATCCAACCACCAGCTCCAGGCTCCCAGCTGTACGCCCCAAGCAGAT
>JAOWBC010001486.1:22731370-22744071 GCA_028566105.1 Hypoplectrus providencianus
GCCCCAAGCAGATCAGGGGCGTACAGCTGGGAGCCTTCCCTATTTCTTAAACCCTTTTATTTCCAGAGCTCTTGCTCAAACCGCACCCACTTGCAGTAACAAATCTGTCCACAATATTCAACCATATTACTGAAGAAGAGGGGATGTTTTCTAAAACAACAAAACAGAATTTGATAATGTTTTAACACATGTTTACTGCACAGACTGAAAAGCTTTAGTTTTTTGGAAATGTACTTAATTCTGAATTTGATCCACTCCATTTTTGGCTACATAGTGGTTTATTGGTTAGCAAGATGGTTGTAGCTTCAAAACCAGCTTGTGGCTCTTCTGTGTGGAGTTTGCCTGTTCTCCTTGTATCATCATGGCTTCTCTCCCTCCAACAGTCCAAAAACATGCAGCTTAGGACTGAATGATTAGTTGTATGTCTCCAGGTATGAGCCATGTCACAGTCCAGCGACCTGTCCAGGGTGTACCCACATCTCGCCCAGTGTGAGCTATGATTGGCTCCACAGCAAGATTCGTGTTTACAGATATCAAATGCATTGTTATTTATGTTCTGCACAGCGTTCCAACTTTTTTGGAAGCATGGTTGTATGAATATGCCTTTACAGGTGTAAGTGAACTGGGGTCATATTCCTGGCCAGCAAAGCTGACACTGACTTTCACACACACACAGATCACAAGGTTAAAAACAATACCAGTCACATGCTGCTGCAGCTGGTTTAAGTGTATTCACAGCTGCTCCACTTTTATAGTGTGACTTTGAGAGGGTGCTTTCACAGTGTTGACCACTAGAGCCAATACAGAATATAGTTTTTTAGATTCACTGTTACAGAGCGCTGGAGCATCTCACAGCATACATTAAGCAGAGAGAGGGAAAATACTCTGTACAGGCTGGTAATCTATCTTTAATACACTCAGTTAAACCTGCAGGATATATTAGCCATGAGCAATATTTTTTCAAAGCCATCTAACTTGCATGTGTTCGTTAAGTGGAAGAAACTGGAGCACCTTTATGACACATGCAAACAAGAGAAAGCTCACACAGATTGGGATGCAAACACTCAGTGTGTACAAGACAGGAAACAATGTGTTAATCATGATGTTTTCAGTTCCTACCATTGTGTGCCAGACATGAATTCAGAACAGTGATTGGTAAAGATTGGTTTATATTTTCCATTTCAAGTCCATAATCATGATCTATTAAGAGCCATGTGCTTACAGGATAAAGTTCATTTCTAATGTAGTCAGAGCAGCCACAGGAGCTGAACTCTCATTAGTAATGCATTTAGGAAACACATAATACAATCTACATTCATTGCACATGGCATTTAGAGCTCAGCCCTCAGAAAACACATTCTATTATCTGATGATAGCAGCCCTGGGATTAGAGCGCCTGGAAAGAGTGTTGCATTAATCCATGACTGGATAGGAAAATTTGGGAGTGACGGCAAACAAAACAGACTTTGGTTGCACTGGTTAACACCAACTTTTCCTGTTTGCGGTATAACTTTATGGTTGTAATATTATCTGAATCCACTTCCACTGCACAAAAATGGTAAAAGCTATTCTCCCTTCCCATTGTAATTGCCAGACAGCATTATCATGCACTCAAAATCTTAATGCATTTTGTGGCAAATAAAAGTATAAAGACCAATGTGATATTCTTTAATCATGTGAAAAACAACAAATCTGTACTTGGAGAGAATGAGTCTGTACTGTAAGTGCTTGTGGGTGTGTGGACTGGTTGACTCAGTTGAGTGCAAGGAGTGCAAAGTCATAACAAAGGAAGACAATTCAGTTACCGAGGAAGAAAGAGAGCAAATTCCCTGAGAATGATGGAGAACAGGATGCAGACAGGTCCATCAGTAGCAAGAGCAGGTGCAGAGGCACAGATATGAGCACAGAGACACTTTGTGGTGAAGCAAAGAACTGCAGATTGTGTGATCTGCAGCGGGAGCTGTTGTAGCAGACATCAGCCAGTATGGTAGGTCTACTGTAGTGTACATCTAATGACACAGATGGCAACATGGCCCTGGGTTTTATCTCCCATTAGGTTGTACTTATGCAGCGCCCTTGAACAAGCTGCTGAGCCCTTTTAAATGCTTCACGCAGGACACAACAGCAGCTGGAACCTGCAGCCCCACTAGAGGAAAATAAGTTTACAAAACCAAATATAAAGCATTAAACATACATTAAAGATTGGCTTACAGAAGCACTTTAGGATCAGTTATTGTTTCTCATCTCCGCCCTTTATTATGATTTTAAAGGCCTATCGGGTATGTGTTTACTGGATGGGCTCTGGAATTGCCTCGGCATGATTAGCCAAATGAGGGGCTTCATATTCCCGCTGGATCTATACATACATTATTATATATTTAAGCCAGATTTTCAGGGCTGCATAATGTTGGGATATAAACTATATAAGATGCAGTCGAGTCTATTAGCTGAGCACTGGGGTAGCTGGTAAAGGATTCCACTCTGAAATGCTTGGCACGTACACTTGAACGAAATCCAGATTCTGCAAGATGAGTAACTTCCAGCCACTGAGATCAAAAAAAGAGAGAACAGGGAAAAAAAAGAAGAGAAAACTGAGTTTTTAGGGATGGAGCTGATGAGATACGGTGTTATAGCAAAGTGTCACTGCTGGCACATTTAAAGCAGTTGCTCTGAAATATGCAATCACACTGTTGGAAAAAAAAATTATAAGAGGAAACAACAAGATTCACTTAGTTATCCTAAATGGAATATGCATACATTATCATATGAGTGAGTGATGTGCTTATTTTTTCTTATTAGTCAATTTTTGAGCTCTGAGAATTTTTTGTAAAAAAAAAAAAAAAAAGCTGTTGATGAGCTGGATAATTTGGGAAAGTCTCAGTGAGCAACCACACCTCCCTGCATAGCTGCATCATCATTGGGGGCACCTCAACTTCATGCTCCATGCTGCAGATGGGCATCAAGAGCTGTGATAATGCTTCCTCTGTCAAAACATATTAAGGCAGTGAGCTGGCGCTGCTGTGGGCGAGCTGTCTGCTTGTGCACAGCATAGCCAGAGAGGAGGAAGAAGTCTAGCCAATGCCACTGGCAGGCTTACACACAGGACTGTACACACGCACTGGAGCGCCGCACACACGCATACAGGGATGCTTTTGCTTTGCTGACTGCTGTTTTGCCAAAGGCTGTTTCGTGCAAAAAGGTTCAACTACCCATTTACTGGTCGTAACCTTATGTTCTCTTCCGAAAATGAAGATGTCTCAGGGAATGTTCACTTGTGTTAAGTAGATCTGCCGGAGCCAAAGGTTCATCCATTACAAAAAATACTGTCTATTCTTCAAATTGTCTGTGGGAGCATTAAATCACTCCTTCCCAATCTTTTACATGTGCACTGAAAAGGATAGAAAGTCTCTGCTGAAGCGTGAGGAAATACTACCCCAGCTTGTGCAGAAACATGTGCAGCATTTACTCGTACTATATGCCTCAAAGTAAACTGCTGATTATGACAGTTTGAGGTTTTGGGATACAATTACCATCTCACTTTAAAAATTCTCTGAAAATATGCAGGCACTTTTAATAGGAGACAAACAGGCCATGTTCAACAGTTTCATGAATAAAACAAGCGCTCCCAGCATGACGCTGCGCCAGAAAGCAGTGGTGGTGCCATCCTTATTTGCATAAAATAGGACAATCAGTTTTTATTTTCCAGCTCATGTATATAGATGCAGACATAACAGCTGCAAAACTTTATAATTGGATAGTGGCCACAACTTTTAATCTCTTCTACAGTTATAAATCACAGCCCAGTCTGACCAGTATTGATTCTCCTACCTGAACTGTTTGAATAATGGCCTGCCTTCTTACAGTTTCCCAAAAAGGTTGGTTATGGTTTCTGCCATAAATCAGGGATGCTCACAAGGATCAAATTTAATTAATTTGAATTTTATGAAACATTTAATCATTTAATCTTGTGTTGTTATGAAGGTATGTTGTTTTAATGACCAAATTACCCTTTTCATCATCCCAGTCTTCATAACCCAGATAAGCTCTACTTTTGTAGTATGTGACACAGATTAAAAGAAAAAAAAGCAAAGTATAAATGAAAATCAAGAAAAAATAGTACCAAAAATATTTTATCTTATGTACCAATGCTGTTATGTAGTGTACTGTATGTAGTTTAGCTCTACTGGTATACAGAACCGGTACATCAATGTCTGGTAACTACTAAAACTGAGATAGAAGCAAATATTTCAACAAATGATGCATATTATATTACTTTTTATATTCATGACATCACTGCAAGGTTGCATCTCGGCTCGTTACTGATATAATGATGTAAATCCATGATCAGTGATCCTCAGCAGACATATTGATTATGAAACATTTTCGTGATTACCTTGGCCAGGGAAAAAAAAGATTTAACTGGCACACAAGTGCAGCAGGACAGATAAGAATCACTGCAGAACTTTAAATGCAAATTAAATACATTAATGTGATAATTTGTTGGCATTTAAGCTGATTACAATCAAGACACAAACTGGGCAATAAACCAAGGAAATGTTTTAAAATTCAAATGTATCAAGACTTTGCATATCTGATTGAATCTTCTTGCGACAGAGGAAGGGACAGTGTACAGTGTCTCCTGAATGATCCTCTATGCGACGCTGTGGGACTCAGCGCTCACCCCTCTACAGCACCGACAGCCTCATCCAAATGCCTCCATTAGCACAGCTGAGTCTGACAAGCCAACTCCACCGATGCTAATTAAGATGGCAAGACAAAGCACAGGGGCTAAACGGCAAATGCACGAGAGATTTCCAAGCACAATGAAGCAATGGCCCAGAAGACAAACAAACTCAGGAGGGTAAAAGAAAGCGTATTCTCCATGCACCGCTCACATAATTCTCTCTTTGCGGCCTACCTTTAATTGTCCGTCCCATTTGAGCCATCCCTGAGAGACTTTATACTCAGCCACTGTAATGTTCCAAATGTTTTCCTACGAACAACAATGAATTACTTCAGGAGGGAAGCGTCCTCCTTCCTTTCAGCCTAAGCACTCTGCTACTTTCACTAATACCTCCACCGTGTTAAGGGGAAATAAATCTGAGCGGAAATTATCCAAATTGTGCTTTTCAGGAATGCAAAGCTTCAGCTCTCTAACATTTCCAATGTTTACTTGTTCCAGTTTCTGCTCACTGGCTGCACAAATCCTCTCAGAAATGCCCCCCCCCCACAATGTGACAGAACAGACAGAATGTGGACAACCTGTTTGGTGCTCTGCTTCACCGTGATAACAGTCAGCCTTAAACTGACAGTATGCCAGAGACACACAGCCACACTGCTGCTGATGAGGACAGAAGTCTAGCGGCCCTCAAGTGTCGCCCACCCACTCTGTGCTGATGGTGGTGACTAATGCCACCTATGGTCTAAATTGCAAACTCTAGTTGCTAAGCGGAACCGTGCATGTCACCAGTAACAACACTCAGGCTTTCAAGTACGTCAGACTTTTTAGTGATATGTCAAGGGGAAACGGTGGGGTCACAATTCGTGATCCTCTGTCGTGATACCATTTATCTTTAAATCCTAAACTCAGAGGTCCATCATCTCTCTGAATCATCTTGACCAAAGGTTAACCTTAGCCTGACACAGGCTCCATAACTTCAGAGCTCAGAGCAAACTGTGTGAACCACGGCCATTACGGAGGAGTGCCAGATAATAAAAACAGGGGAGGCAAATGGCAATCCCACTTGTTAAGGGAGATGCTCCATTGAAAATTTTACTACAGCAGTAGTAAGAGTATTTACAACAATGAAGGGATAGTTTAGATTCACTTGGATTGTATGAGTTATATATCCATAGTCAGTGTGTATCGTACAGTAGATGATCTTCATAGTGATTCTACAAGGCATCATATTTTTCTCAATTGATAGTGCAGTCTGGTGATGCAGATAGTGATGTGCAACACAGCAGCAGCACATTAGCATATTAGCACAGTGCTAATAAGCTGCAGAGTTCGCATTATGGCAGTACAGTATGTGTGTGCTGCAGCAGTATGTTTAACGGATACTTTCTGTATAGTTACCAACATGTTGAGGCATGTTTCTGATGATAAGGTACATATTTTATGTCTTGCCGCCTTGGCCGATTCACAGTTATGGGCAGTATGTAAGGGCCTATTGTGGGACCTCTGGTGATTTTAGTGGTAAGTTAGAAATCACCAAAGCATTGCAGAAACAGTCTAAAATTAAGGTAGTTCTATGGCAAAAACTCCTGTTTCTGCAGGGTAAAATTACTGTTTTTGTCAATGGAGTTTGGTGACATTCAGGAGTGTTGATTATAATGTTTTGCTGCCGCTACCTAGAGGTCCAATGGCAATCTGTATCTAGACATCTACACCTACATCCAATCAATTTGCTGACGTTCTGCGAAAAAACTAATTCAAACAGATGCACTTTCAGATATCGAAATTAGCTACAAATTGAGTGAATTAGTATGATGTAGTACAATGCAATTAGGTTGGCACCCTTAAAAGTACAGAAAAAGGTACCCAGTGTTACACAAATGAGCAGGAATGTGGCACTGAGCATGAAGGCCTGCAGTGTGAACATCTACAATAAGTCAACCTCCATAACTTAATGGACCTAATCATCCTTATCATGTCATCAGTGTCATTTATCAGTCTGCCTCTTTTCTCTTTCTTCTTCTTCTATCTGTCATAACCTCCATGCTCTTCTTCTTTCCCCTCCTCTGGGATTTCAAGTTCCTTCTGCTCCTCATCTCCCTCTTTCCCTTTGTTCTCCATCTTATCATCAGTCTCCTAAACTCAGATGGAAATCATCCAAGCATCAAATCCCAGCAGTCGCTTCTGCCACAGAATCACTGCAAACAAGCAGCTGCTGCAGGGTTCGCTGTACACATGTTGTCTCTTTCTGCCACTCCAAGCTTGGTTCTGTGATATGTGCCTTGACAGAAAAAAAAATCTATAAGAAGGGCTCCAAGAGAAGCAACCCCTCTTCTGATATCAAAACACCAGAAATATATATTGTCTGGGGAGAACCTGTGGCTACAGGAAATCTAAATCATCTTGGAAATAGGATTATTACAAGGCTACAAACAAGCCTCTTTTGTGCTGCTGTAAAGCTGTCATACTGGAGATAAAACATTTTCACGGCAACACGAGTGAACTCTCCGCGTCTTGGACTAGCTGTTGCTCGACAGCAGAACATGCGTCAGTGCTGGGTCACCATTCCAAGTGTCACTATTTGACTCACAAGTAGGTGTTGAGAGTTGATTCAGTGACCAATTAACACCGCTCCCTCTGTCGACATTAGTCCCATCAGCATCCTGCCTTGATTAGGGGAGAAAAACCCCAAACAAGATTAGACACGCAGAGAAAAGATAGATGGAACCAATTTTCTTCCTGCTGCTCTGTTTCCAGCCCTGTCGGGATGTATAAAAGCGCTCGGCGGCTTGTTTCTATTTCTGACGTTGACTGAGGCTGCCCCCCCCCTCCGCTGGCTGACAGACTGAGAAATAAACCCACGTACACACACTAGGATATATAATCACACACTCACAGGTGCACACACACACACACATACCGGTGTGTCCAAACTGTAGAGCGCACACACAAACACCTGCACAGACAATACTCACACACTCACACAAATCGCTTGTCAGACTTTATGACTTCAGCGTGATTGATCCTCTCCAGCACCCACACAGCCAGGCTGTAATTACGGCCCTCTTACACCCAACCCTGGAGATAATGACAGCTCAGGAGGGAGACACACACCCCCGCACATACTCCAACAGCACAGAAGGGATTATTGCCTTAATACTGTTGGAGTGACACACATTGAGAAATGTAAAAAAAAAAAACGTAAAAATAGTCAATGAGTGCATTTATTTTAGATTGTTACAAGCAAAAGTTTTTAACAACTATTTTTGTTGAGAATTGAGGACATTCAGATGTCCCTTCATGGAGCACACAAATAAGACAAACAAATCCCCAATTTCACCAAGCCATAAATAAACTATGCATTTGGAAGAAGGGTTGGGATGATAATGAAAATATGTTCCCGGTAAATATCTACATTGTCAACCAGTAATGAGATTCTGACAGTAAGAGAAAAACCCAATTCTGCTACGCAACATTATGTTTATTTTTCATTTCATTTTTTATTTTCCTCTTTGCTGTCTTTAAGTACTTTGGCCTTTAAATGTGTTCAAATGTTATTTTTTTCCAAATGAGAAAATAACATTACCCTTCAACTAAACCACTCAAGCAAAGAAGCAAATGTACTGAAGCATTGTGGGCAATGAAACAAATCAATATGCAGCACAACTTTATAGAAATAATGGATTTTTAAATTATTTATGTGGGGCTGCCCCTCTTAGTCTTTTTTAATGCTGAAGGATTTCTTTCATACACAAGCACATCTCTGATTAACGCAGGATTTAACGTGATGCTTTATAATAGCTATTGGTGGAAAAACTCTGTCAATTGAAGAAACTGATCAGTCTAAAACATTTGTACACAACATGAATGATAATTTGATTTTTACCATTCATGTCATTAGATAGTCAATGTGTCTGTTTTCATTGTTCTGCATGTGAACATTCCTGTCTGGTTATTTTAACTCGCTATAAACGGTGCTTCTATTGATTTTTTCCTGAAAAGGCACTATATCACAGGACTGCAATATGAAAATACATATACCATGATGCAGGACGCCCACTCTTTGTGGAAGTGAAAACAAAAAAAGGCGTCGTGAGTGGGCTGCTGTAAACGTTTGGTATTAGAGAGCACCTTTCTAGCTCAGACCTGAATTTATGGACATAAACTTGTAGAAATATGTCATTTTAATGCAATGGACAGTGGAAACGGCATTTTTTCTTAATATTTGTCTGGATAACAAGCTAAACTGTCTCTTTTACAACCTGCTGGAGCATCTGACTGCTCATGTTGCTGCCTAACGGGACTCCCTTCCAGCAATGTTATTATGTTTTGTGAGTTATCACTGCCTGAGTCGTTCCACCCACTGCCTTTTACTCTCATAGCCCACCATGACAGATGCAGGAGAACGGATGCAGAAGGCCATCAGGGCCCGCAGAGAGTGGGGGCTCTGACTCGCCCTCTGGGGGTTAATTTGTTTAGAGGCTTTACACTCCACAAGGCATCAGCACAGGAAATAATCAACATCACAAACCATGAATAGATCATCAACCGAGAAATGGAGCGTCACCAACGCCCAGTGACATCCTCTGCAGTGAAACGCACCCATTACAAAACAGCATCATAACACACTTTCAATGAATGAAGATGCAAAAGAAACCCCCATTATTGAAACACACTTTGTGCAGAGGTGTGTTTGTGTGTGTGTGTGTGTGTGTGTAACAAGCTGACTGACTACAGCTGTTATTTGTTTTGAAAAAAAAAAGGCTGTTGTGTTTCTTTTTTTTTAATGGCTGGAGCTGTGATTTACTGTATATAGCTTTGTGACGAGACCTACTGTAGCATGCACACACACAGACACACACATATTCGGGTATACACGTGTTGGTAGCCCAGCAACAAACCCTAATTACCCTTGGCAATTGAATAGTGATCAGCAAAACAGTTCGCAGGGGATCTACTGGATGCAACGTGCACACAAAACGCACGCTACTACACGCACGCACACACTGTGGAAAATGTGAAAATAACACTGCACACATGCGATATTAAGCATCCTGATTGCCATTTTCTAGCATCTCAAGGTTTACAAGATTACAACAAGGTTACAGCATCACCGTCTCTGTATTGACTGTATTTCAGTGTAATTAATGTGTAAAATAAGCTTCACTGCAAGTCAGTGTTGCTTTATTTGTCTTCTGCTTCAAACCATTTGTTATGTCAATATCTCTGATAAAACTGCCACACAGCTAAAAAACACAGCCACGGGGATTAGTCGAATACCAAGAAATCACAGCATCCCTTGGGAAAGCACACAGACCAGAGTGTGTGCGAGGGGTGGTCAAATACTAGGCTGCTGCTCTGAATGTTAGGTGTAGACAAAAGGTCCAGCATTGATATAAAACAAACTGACAACAATTTACTGCAGGGAGCCCTGGAGACAGAGGGCGAGCACAGAAAGACCGACACAGTGAGAGGGAGGGAGGGTGGTGGCAAAACGGTTAGATTTACTTTTGCTGCTGCAAAATTCTTGTTTCAAAATGAAGGTAATGATAGTCACAGTCACTCTCACACAAGATGCACATCGATAAGGTAATTGCGGGAACACAAAAGGCATGGAAGGAGATCGACTTATTGCTGAAACGTGGCTGCTGCTGCTGCTGGTAACCAAAAGCCTGAAGTCTGGAGATAACACACACACAATGTCCTGTCTGTCAGACGCAACCGCTGATAAAATCATAAATCAATCCTACCGGTACAGGCTGGGCCAGCTACACAAACCATTAAATAGGTTTATTCAGCCAAATAACCCTGACACCAAACAAGAGAAGGATTTCAGTTCAGTGTGATACAAGAATCCAGTTCAAAGGTTGAAATAAACAACATTCCTTTTCAGTTAAGGCAAGACTACTAACAATTTAATTTATCTTTACCCGGTATAACAAAACAATGTCACTAATCTTGGCTCACAAAGTTCTGATGCTGATATAAACAGCACAGTTACAAGAAGCTCCTTTATCACAATGTCAAATCCACTTTACTGTGTTTGTTAAAGTGAATCTCATGCTTTAGATTTACAGTAACGGGAGATAACACACACACACACACACACACTTGTCCCGTCTGTTAGATTCAACCGCTGATAAAAACATAAATCAACGGTACCGTTACAGGCTGGGCCAGCTACACACACTATTTAACTACACTAGTAAATTCCCTGGATTCTCTATCAGAAAACAAACAAGAGAAGGATTTCAGCAATACTGTCAGTTCTCTGTGATACAATAATCTGGTTCACAGGTGGGGACAATCAAAAATCCTGCAGTTATTCAAAACAACAACAACAACAATGGGAAGCTGTTACAGATGGAAGTTTAAACAGGGAATTTCTATGAAAATCAAACTAGGGATAACATCAGTTATTTGGGGACATGAACTGATATTTTCAGTCAGTTTTTATATTTGTTCAGTTTATTTAGAAAAAATGCCACGAATCTTAGTCCTTAAGGCATCAATCTTGTCTAATGAAATCACAAAGTTCTGATGCTGAAATTAAAGCGCCGCAACAGCACAGCCCCAAGAAAATCCTTTATCACAGCGTCAAATCCACTTAACTGTGTTTGTTACACAAGTAGTGAATCTCATGTTGGCTTTAGATTTACAGTAACAGGAAAAACTAAAGTAGAGCTCCTTGTTTGCTCTTTGCAGTGACTGCTGATCCTTCACTGCGATGGCTTCATTTCAGCACCATGGAGAGCTCCGCAGTACTCAGCCGTGGCTGATGCAAGGCTAATTCTTCCCCTCTTGGGCTGCAAACAGCATCTGCTGGTTTGCCTCTCCAACCGCAGCAATAATTTAACTCTTAGGAGGCCCCAAACACTTTGCCGCTCTAGTGACTGTAGCACCAGTCAAGGGCCAAGGGATGGGTTATTTAATGCTCAGTGCAGGCCAGAGAATACAGTCTAACACCGACCATCGTCAGAGTTGGAAACCATATTAACACTACTGGTAATGCACCTTGCATTTCTTCTTAATGTGACAAGTTCACAGAGAGAAAAATATTTCTTTGTAACCAGGACTCCAAATAGTTCACAGTGAAACTTAGCCACAAGATCTGTGTAAGTTTCAAGACTCTTACTTTTATTGCAAAAAAATCTCACTCCGTTTCTATTTCCATTGCTCTGTCCACCTACACATTAAACCAACAGCTGAATTCAAGTCACGCCACATCTCTGGGGGGCTGTCATGAGAAGTCATTCTGGGAAATGTAGGAAAACAGTAACTGGGGTAGAAGTAGATGAGGCAGCTCCAGGGAATGTGGGCACAGCAATGTGTAAAAAACAACTTCAGCACAAAGTGGATTGTGTGGAATATAATAAAGAGTTGAAAACAGTGTAGTATCCAGGGAGATTTGAACATAAATTAGGTGTATCCACTCACAAACACAAAATCCCCGCCAGGAATTTCCCTGGGCAGCCTCTCGCACACAGTAGTACATGAAGCAGCAGTGTTTTTCATTCTACCTGTCATCGTTCTGAAATGTCTGGTCCCCCAGCAGCAAGTCCCTGAAGCGGTAGCGGGGTGGAAGAGGAGGCACCTCCGTGTCCACTTCAGCCATCTTCAGAGCCGAGATGTCCAGAATGACACCGGAGTTGCTGCTGTTGTTTCTCTGCAGGGTCTCGGTGGACGGCCTGCTGGACGGGAACATCAACGCATTAACATGGCAGATCCTCCACTGGTGAGTCAAAGCTAACAGATACATGATAAGGCTCCTCAGATTGCCTGTATATACACTCAACATATGACATTTAGACTCATGGATGAAGCGTTATAAGGAAAAATGTCCACTTTATTTGTTTTTGTTTTCACAGTTTCAAGAAAATATAAGTTTAATATCTGGGGAACATAAAAAAATAACCAGGAACAATATTATAACAATATAACTTGGAACTTCCAGTCTTTTTACTTTTTTGTATAACTTTTATTATATTCTAGCTTCTGTTCCAGCCGTTTCTATTTTCTTTCC
>JAOWBC010001486.1:22789600-22820438 GCA_028566105.1 Hypoplectrus providencianus
TTAACCAAAGTTTAACCTTCATGATGGGAAAATTCACCCATCTACTCACATGGAATGGAAGTGAACGGGAGGCAAATAAATGCTTGTTTTAAAGTTCGTATTGCATCACAAAACTAATCTTCATGACACCATGCTTCTGTCTACCAGATGTTTTGCTAACATTGTGAAAATAAACTGCTGTGTACAGAAGACGAGGTTTAACCTTTGCAACTTTTTTTCTTTCCTATTGTTTTGTATTGACGTGTTTTAATTTTGAAGATCAAGAAAAAATAATATTAAGAATCAAAGCATCTGTTTTGGGGTGTAAGAGAAAGAACATCACAAGTGTAACTAATATCTAACATTAACAACATGTGTTTTAAACACATGTCCCAGTAATTCATGACAGTAATAATCCAAAATGCAAAATATTAGGATTCTGAACCTGGACCAGCTAAATGGAATGCAGCCAATATTATTCTTTTATTTCAGATAAGTTTTTCCTAATAAAGGCTGTAATTAACCCTATAGGGCACTTATTGAAATACTTGCAACCCTAGAGTGTATCTAGGGATAGAAATAGATAGAAATACATGATACGATCATTAAAATCATTAAAATTAAACTTAAACTATATTGCCAAAAAAAAAAAGGGCTTTGCTTGGAATTAAACATTTACAGGAAACACATTAAGTGCATAGCCTGATCTTTGCTGATTGGCTGGGAGAAATCCATGTGGTTTTACCTCACAGAGAGGCACAGAAGCCCATTTTGGATGTCACCAAAGTTAAAAAATAAAGCAATTTGCCAGATAAAGGGTTTATAAAATAAGGCTATAATAAAATGTGTGTGTTTGTGTGTGTGTGTGGGGGGGTTCTTATTGTTTGGGGGGGCTGAGGGTGGCTCAGTGTTTCTAAATTTCTTGCTGCAGCCCTGCAGAGACAAGCTGCATGTGGCTGTCAGATGCATTCATTCATTCATTCATTCATTCATTCAACCACACGTGATTACCTGCAGCATGTTTGCCAGTTGAATGACCAACAAAACACACTCACACGTGCAAAATCCGGGAGGGTTCCTCCCCAAAAAGACACACCTTCATGAGAGGCTGCACAGTCTCTGCTCTGCTCTGCTGCTGCTGCTGCTGCAAAGTCTGTTTCCCTCGATGTCAGCTGAGGGCGACAGAGGGAGGTGTTCCCCCTTTTCCCGGTTCTCAAGATTTTCTCCTCACTCCACAATAAACTTTCATTTTGGGAAGTAGACACACATACACACACATCGTCATCTTGTCCTGCAACGGTTTTGCCCTGAGGAAAGCTGGACCGGACTGGGCTTCATTGTTACTTTTCCCAAACGCGCGAGGGGAAGGAGGAAGAAACATCGGAAGCGCACAGGTGGAGCTCCGCGGAGCGTCTTTTTAAAATCCGGTGTCATCTTCTGGAAGCAGGACACTTCAGGGGACAAGATGACAGAAAGCAGCCTTTTCACTGCTGGTTGATCCCACAGCTGTTTTAATTTGTTGTTTTGTTTTTTTCCCTTCTGCTTCCTGGCACGTTCACTCCTCGCGCGACCCCTCAAGAAACACCTGGAATGGAAAAACTTTATCTGCCTCGACTGGACTGTAGTAAAAACTCCCAAGAAAGAATGAAGTAACCGCAATGGAGCCGGACAATGCCCCGTACTCCAAACTCAAAAGCACTGGAGTCGGGGGGTGAGTCGAAACATTTTAAAATCCTCCTCAAACATCTATTTATTTGTGTGGGTTTTTTTTTTTAAAACTAGTTTTCAGGTTCAAAGTCGTGCTCTTGAACGCCACACGCATCGAAATTACAGCCTATTTGCCATTCATAGTCGAGTAAAGATGCTAGTGGATTTAAGCTGTGATATTAAACAGTATTTGACACCATATATCCTTAGAAATAGCCCAGATTTAATGCTTATATATGGGAAATCAACTCATACAGGTGTTATACTTTAGCAGGCTGCAGGCTAGCTTATGGAGACAGTTTTTCTCAGGTCAGTGGGCGCCTGTGCAGCCTGCTGCTGTACTGCTCTTGAAGTTGTGTCTTTTGCAGCTTGTACCAGAATGAGCTGCCAAACGATCTGGGACTGATTTGAGGGAGATGTATGAGAGGAGGAGACAGTGCTTCTCCTCCCTCCTCCTTTTCTCTCCTCCCCAGCTGTGCATCTCACTCAGCTGGTTGGCCCGGCTGTCCCAATGGGAGGGGAAATAAAAGTCCAAAATGTTGCATCATATAACCGCTGCTGGACATATGAGAGTCACTGCACTACACTACACCACACCACTGCATTGCACACCCCTCTTTTTTTGGTTTCTGTTAATGTCAGTGCAAGAGCAGTGAATGGGACGTCAAACAGGATGGAGGGAAACTTTTAAAAAGCTACAAACCAGCAGTCAGTGTGTCAGCGGTTGACCAGTGGCTTCCTCTGGAAAACCACAAATGTAATGGATTTCCCATAAGTGCGTCCATTATAGCATCGCTTGCATAACAGGCATCCCGTTTCACATAACCTAATCATTAGCTCCCAGAGTGTGAAAACATTATCCTGGTGATAATGAGTTCACACTTATCAGAGCTAATTTATCGTCTCAATGTGTGAGAAAACAGCACTCCTGAAATAAATGCAACAGAGGAATGTGTAAAATAAACTGTAAGTGATGGGCTATATGATAAATATCATTGTTATCGTGTGAAATAATCGCAGTTGCTGCATTAAATGGTGCTCTATCTGCTGAAACAGGCAGTCAGTATATCACATTAGTTTCTATTCTTCCTCTTTGAATTGAAGATTTTAAGGTGAGTTTGTGTTTTTTTGGGGGGTTTGTCAGGGATGGTCCCGTGGGCGCTCTCACTTAGCCTCACTGAGCAGCAGCTTATCTGGTCAGGCAGCGAGATAAGACAAAGCTTGTTGTGTGGAAACAGATGTTGGGCTCTTTGAACGCAGCAGAGATGCTGCTGCAGCTCCTGTGCAGCAGATCTGATCACTGTGGGAGGTGGGACTCCAGGAGTTTGTGGAGCATGAGTGTTAAGAGTTTTACTTTGCCTGTTTCATCTTCACATGCTGTAACTCTTTCTGCAACTTTGGGTTTAATACCACAACTCACAAGCCCCTTTGCTGCAGTAGGAAAAGTGTGATATTTTCAAAATCCATGCTGGTTTTTATTGTGTACATACAAAGTTTCATGGCAGCCCTGAGTGCTAGATAGTAATAATGTGATCTTTCTTCAGCTGTTTGAGTCTCCCACTTCATCGTAACAACTTAAACAGGAAGTCAGGACAGACAGGAAGTAGCTAAAGGATGCAGTGCTAACATTAGCATTAGCAGTGTTCTTGCAACCAGCAATGCTGAATCCATAAGAGTCAGACAGACTCCTTAAATAAGTTCAATAAAATGCAACATATCTTGTTTCATGTTGGTATGTATTGTAACGTTTTGGCAGATTTCTGCTAATAAACAGCTCTAACATTTATTTGACATCAAATTTAAAAAAGGCAAAGATTATTTTGGTTTTGCTTCATTTCATTATTAGGATGTGACTGGATGAATTAAATAAAGCACAGACATGTTAACTTAAAGTCAGAAAATAAATGATATTGATTAAGGGTTCTGGTTCCCTTTATTGGAAATGTAGCTGTTTTTTTTTATTTTATTGACTAAACTATCAAAACATATTTAAAATATTCCTGAACTGTAATGAAAAAAAAAAAAAGATTCTCTTTACCTTAAATGTCTTTTGTTTAAATTGATAATACTTTTATATTTTTCTTGTTTATATTGCATTGTTCCTATTTATTGTACACATTTTGCTGCTATAAAAATTAACATGTCCTGGTTTTGGGACTAATATAAAACAATCTTATCTTGTCTATTTGTCTATTTTAATCATAATTTTTCATTTTTTTTGTCTTCTTCAGGAGAGTTCTGATTCTTTGGACTATACTCTGCTGCACCTGCTCTCTAAAGCTAGCACAAGCACAAGGTAAGCAACCTCAGGACAGAGTGTGGGTAAATGCATGTTTTTATTTTCACACAGACACAATGTCGAGCAGGTCGAGCCGCAAATGTGCCTCACAGACGGTGAAGGAGAGAGGAAATTAAATCTGATTTATGGGAGGTTAGTGACACTTTCAGGTGTGCCCTGTGCACTGCACCTCACTGAGACTGCAGAGAAACTGGGTCATTTTATAATTATATAAGGTTTAATAGCAAAAGAACAAAAAATTGGATAGAAAAGATTGAAAATCGCTACTGTAAGTGACTACATTTCCCCATTTCAGGCCCCTTGTTTTGCCTGAGTGTTTCAGGGATTATCCAAGAGCGATATTATCAGCATCTACATTTCTGTTGAAAGCTCATTCAGCTGCACCTCTGTCAGCCTCACTGTTTGATCTATCAAGGCCCAAAACTCTGATTCACTGTGTTTACAATTCCCTGGAAAAGATTTTAAGTATTTGTTTGAGGACGGCCGCTCTTTTCCGCCCCCTTTGTCCTGCAGAGTGGATGTTGTGTACTGAAACACTTGGACTGGATTAGTTTGAAATTGCAGACGCCCCTCAGAATATGGCTTTTTATTTATGAGTCTGCGGCCTCAGTGCATCCCAAACTCTCAGTAGAAACATGGAGAAGAAGCTCAAAGTAGGGCATCCTTTGTCCATACAACACAATGTAAAATAAAGATGTATTTGATAATGATTATATGTAATTTTTTGAGTTTATTCAGTGTGATTTATTTGGCCCTATGTACGTTTCTTAGCCCTACATGCCTCATAGCCTTCTCTGATTTGTTATATATGTTATAATACAAGTTTCCAAGGTGTTACATGACCCATCTCTCCTGATTCCCAAGTCGCTGCTGCCAAATTAAAGTGCACTTTTCCCCATGTTGGCACATATTCAGCTCTATCTTGATGCCTGATGTCAGCTTTCTGTATCAACATTTAAAGATCCTTAAGTTTATGTTTTGCTGTCAGTCAAACTCTAACAGCTCTTATTCAATCTGAGCTTTTCCCCAGTTTTTACATGCCTTTGATAATGTGAGCTCACTGATAACAGCTTTTGGCAATCTCTTTGTAACTCTGCCTTCATCGGTTCATATTATACTCCAGAGTCTGAGTGCCTAGAGACACAGCCTTTTTTTTAATATATATATATCTATGTAGGGATGTTGTTCATTTGCAGACTCTCAGGATTATGATGAAATGTGCACCCCAATAAAGCACTTGGAAAATATAAAAACCTGCACACTGTTCTGCAGCATTTTTACGATGAATTCTCTCATTACTCTTGTTTCGTGTGAAGTCATGATTATGGAAAGTGACTGTGCACTTGAAAGCATAATCCAGGATTATGGTGCGCCATCTTTCTTACCACATGGCCTGTAACTGTAACATTTTGACCTCTAACACTGGAAGGAAGGAAGCTAGCAAATCAGTAGCTGCACTTGTTAGCAACCAGGTTTTTAAGGACATGTCAAAAACTTCAAAATTCACAAGTGAAGTGGTAATTACCAACATATTTTCTTTCTTACAAGAAAATGGGAACATTTCTTAATCTTGTGTCAGGCATCTAACCAAAAACCCTTTCAAAAAATTCTGATACACGACACGGTGCTAAAATGCTAACTTACTTCCTCCAGGCTCATGAACTAATTCATTTGGCATCCCACATGCAGAGCCCTGTAAATTCTTGTCTTTTTGCACAGTTATGACACATGCACAAGCCCCCTACACATTTCTTTAGAGGGGTCATCAGGGTCACCCAGAGTGCAGCATTTCTGAGGCCCAGTGTGTATATCAGTGCTGGGAATCAAACCAGCAACCGTGGGGTTTCTGCTAGACACCCCCCATGACTTCCTCTACCTTGAAGCCATCTTGGCAGAAAGCAGGACTCTGAATAATAATGAAGATATTAAATAATTCATCTGTAATAAGATAAAGACCTACACCACGGGAAAGCACTTAATGATATAAGGAATTGTGATGTCCAACTGTTCACTCAGTTGCTTTTTTAGGAAAACTCATCCATTTTAATGTGACATGGGAAATGTGTGAAAAGAGCTTTTTGTAATATCCGCTGGCTAGCTGGCGCATTAATGTGCTGAGTCAGAGGCCAGCAATTCACTCCCTGTTTCTTGAGAAATACAGAGTAACCCCCAAAACATTCTTGCATTTAAAAGACCTTGTGTCGGAAATTGATCTAGTTTTATTATGTGTTTAGATGCAGTTTCTGTCACTTAGTGTCAGCGCTTTTTCCTGAATGAACAAACCTCAAGCTGTGGGAATGTTGAGTCGGCATTGACGTTATACTCTGTTCTCAGTTTTTTCCGAGCTCCTCAGGAGGTCACAAAAAGCCCTAGGCAACCCGTCTACCCGTCTAACATTTAGATATGCAGGCTAAGCCCTGAAAGTAGATCACAAATCACACAATGAAAGAACAATTTTGCTTCCCTCACACCACATTAACAATTCAAATGAGCTATATGGCAAATTCAGCTGAAGAAAATCTATTTTTTCCACTTTCTGTTTGATGTTTCTCTCCCCTGTGTGGGTTTTTCAGTCGAGCTGACCTCCCACTGCCTGCACAGGCAGAGCAGGATTTCCCTGTCTAACATGTCTAATGTCTATAGTTGTTTCTGCTCTGCTGAGCTGTAATTCATCATTTAGCAGTTTATTTCAGTCTTGCCCACATTTGTTTTATATCAGTCCGGAAGAGGACGGATATTTGAGATCTATATGCAAGCATTTAGTTTTGACATTGCACGTACTCTGAGGATTAACATTCTGTACCCAGGATACGCAGATCGGCTTGTGTGATCAGTTCCTCTTTATTTTCCAACCCTATAAAACGAAACAAAAAGTTTGACATTACCTGATCTTGCACCGGTTCTGAACAAAAGACAATAGTATGATAACGGGAACATTTCCAGTCTGTTTTAATGTTGGAACCAGAAACAGATTTGACTTTCTAAGTGCGCTGACTGTTTTGCTTGTAAAAGTAAGAACCTAGGTTTAGCATAACCTTCAAGTTGTTGATTCAGTGGTTTTTCGGTTTGGGGTTTGGGGACCACCACGGTGGGTTGTGGGGGTTGTAGAGGACATTGTTTTTTTATGGGAAGTAGGGGATGATTTCAAGGTTAAAAACATCATTTTTGTTGCTCAGATTTTCCTCTGGTGGAGTACTATTAATGTACTATCACAACCAGTTTTATTATTTTTCTGATTTCACAGCAATTGTGGTCACCAGTAGACAATGAGACTGCAAGTTTAAAAGGCTGAGTTCCACCCAAAAATATGCTTTTTTTTAATAAAGAATATTCCTGATATAAAGGCTGTTTCTTGTTACAGCAAAATGTGGATTCAATTAAACCCTTACATAAAGCTGTGGAGCCAATTAGGAGCAATATGCAGAACATACAAGAGTGTAAATGTGTGAAAATTACCTCCATTATTCCTCCCATGAGGTGCAAGTAGCAATTAAAACCTGCAGAAACACTGACTGCAGTATGTTTGGGCTCCTGTCAGAGCGATCATCTCTAATCAGCAGACATCACCAGACAAAGTGAGGTGGCTCTTCCTGTATCTGCACTAATACAGCTCTTAAAACGCCGGCGCTGTCCCTCCTCTAGGGACCCGTTCAGCCTCCTCTACCCAAGATCGTCCTAATTAAGACTGATGTAATGGTTACATAATTTGCGGCAACCTCCAAAACTGGATGTTGATGTGTGGCCCTACCGGAAATACTATAGAGTCTTTCTAAATTGCTTTGCTGCAAGATTTCCATTAGTCTGCCTTTCAACTTGCGAACTCCCAACTTGGATTTATAACGTAATTATCACTTGCATTACTTTTGTTTTTTTTATTTTAAAGTTCATATTTTGTTGCAGATCAGTGCACTTAAGTGGGAGGTTGTTAAAAGGTGTGTTATGCGAATTAATAGTGTCATCGCTTAAATAGCTTTTTAAGTGCACATATAAAGTTTAATGTTTTATGCAATTAGCTTTTTCTTTAGACATTTATACTGTATCTTGTAATTTTCCTTTCATGCACTTTTATGGTGATGTGGGCCTTTGAGAAAGATATTTTGAAATAAAATCCAAAGTGATGGTACATGTTCATCTTCTGCTCTGCTATATAAACTTAAAAAATCATGATATTGTAAAAGAAGAAAAGTTCTTGTTGAGTATCTTTAGGTGCTGTAAGTTTACAAAGTCAAGAATAACTGACTTCTCCCTCTTGTTTCTCTCAAGATGTGGATGTTCTGCAGCAGTTTGGGCTTTTTGGCCGAAGATCAGGCGGGTCGTCCTCTTCAGGTGCTCGATCCATCCCAAATGGCATCATCCCCTTCAAGTCTGGAGTTATCTTCACCCCAAGGGCACGTATCCAGGCGCCTCTGCGCTCGGTCCTCCCTGCTGCCTACAGCTCCACCAACCTCTCCCTGATCCTCAGCCTGTCTGTTCACCGCATCAACAGCGCTTTTCTTTTCTCCATTCTGTCGAAGAAAAGGAAAGTTCAGCTGGGAGTGCAGTTCGTACCGGGGAAGGTCCTGGTACACGTGGGGCACAGGAGCTCTGTGAGCTTTGACTATGATGTCCACGATGGCCAGTGGCACAGTCTGGCTTTGGATATCCAAGGCCAGCGGGTGCTCTTACACACTTCCTGTGGAAAGAGAAGTGTACATGCAGATTTGCATTCAAAAAAAGAGGAGGCCCTGGATGCAGAGGGCTCTTTCCTGCTGGGTAAAATGAACCACAACTCGGTGCCGTTTGAAGGTGCCATCTGTCAGTTTGACATTTATCCCTCTGCCAAGGCAGCTCATAACTATTGTGATTACATTAAGAAACATTGCAGAGAAGCCGACACGTATCGGCCTGTGTTTCCAGCCCTGCTACCTCTATTTTCCGTAGACCCAAACATCACTGTTACTCGTATAACTCCACTGTCATTGACGGAGATATCCAAAAAGGCCCAGACACCTACTCTGGCCTTGACTGGGGAAAACACCAGGACTACGGTTCTTGTTCCAACTGACCGCTCGCTGCTGCTGAACGAGACATCTGTGTATCAGACCGCGAGCCCTCCAAACCCCGGTGCCGTGTCTGTTTCTCCACCGGTTCATCCAGGCCTGGAAAGTCCGCTTTATTTTCCGACTCCATCTGCGGCGACATCTCTGAGGATCAGCATGAAACCACCAACTTCACACGCAAACCATGGAGATACTAATTCTCAGAAACCTTCTGGTGAAAGAATGGATTTACCTGCTCCCACACCTGAGACCGAGCCAGACCTTCACACCACGGTTGCTTTCACGCAGGGGTCTCCTTCGAACGCCTACATAAACCAGAAAAAGCAGTTGACCACAGTAGCTCCAAAGAAACCCGAGCCAAAAGTGACTAAGGTGCAGGATGTCAAACCCACCTCTCTTATTCCAGTCACTCCAGCTGCAACAGATGGCTTCCAAACATTTGACCTGGAACCGACCCAGTTCTCACTGCTGGCTGGACCACCTGGACTAAAGGGAGAACCAGGACCGCCGGTGAGTGTGCAAGCCCTGAACAAACACAACACACACCTGCTACTGAAAGCCATGCATCTTAATCACAACTAAAAGCCACAATTAGTGTGTCTTTGTCCATGCACTGCAGGAATATCTCATGATATTATGCAATGTTATAGTGCAGTATTTATTTCATGGTGATAATATCTGAAACAGAGCTTTTTGTATTCTATTAGATGCATGTTTTAACTGTTTGCGGCCATATTTTCTTTGTGTGTATTTCCTTGTACATCACTGGATCTCAAAGATATACAAGTTCAACAGTTTGTTGTTTAAATGTTGGTTTGCCTTTGTTTGATGTCCGGAAGTGCTGCTGACGTGGACGCTGCTGTGCCCCTTGGTTATGTGGTTTTGTGAAATGCTCACAAAGCATTGTGCATCACTTAAACCTTTGCTTATTTGAAAATGCTTTGTTGCCGTGTCAATGACTCAGAATTGCTCCTTCCCGCTTCCTGAGTATCTTTCTCAACTTGCATTTGGTGCTAAAACCTTTATATCCCCGTCCAGTTGTTGCCTATTAATGTGTGATTTCCTTTTCAGCAGCAGTGGTAGAAATAGTCAGGTTCATAGCTGCTCTTTGCCAGTTGCTGGAGGGAAGGGGCTGGCAGCAAGGTGTTAGATTCCTCTGAGAGGGAGTGAGACTGCTCGGAGAAGGGACACTTTTAAAGCAGGGTCAAAGGTAAAAGAAAGGATAAAGCACTTTAAACCATTTAGAGAAAAGATATAAAGAGCTATGAGATATAAAGTCTGTACTTTATCACCATTATTAAGAGTTTGAGAGTTAGTTTTAAGACTTTTTAGGCCATAGTTGTGGCATGATGTGCAGGAATTGTAGAAAATATAAAGTTTTCCTTAAAATATAGACTCAAAGAAAGTTACCCAATGTATAAATGATTAAAAATATTCTACTGTGACTTTAAGAGGCTTTACTTTTAACTGCATAGACAAGTCTGAAAAGTGAAGCCAATTTTCTTTATCCTGCATTATTTATAATGACCAACAGGAAGCGACTCCATTGGAAAGAAGTCCGGTTGTATAGAATTCTTTGAGAAAACCCCCGTACTTCTCACTTTATTATTATTTTAACTCACTAAACATTTTCACATTAGTTTATGTTCCAAATTGCTAGTTTCATTTCTTCTTTAACACAGCATATTGTTCATTCTGTAGCTTTTGGTCCCATTTAGAGTTAAATAGATAATAAATCCACCACTGTCGATCAGGATCTGTGCACAGAAATGTGTATTCATGGCACTGTGTACTTGGATTGGAAATTTCCTGGTTTACCTCACAGTGGTTGTGCCCACTTATTTTATACAGCCTACGGTTAACCCATGTGGTGGTTACATTTTAAAACACATCGTTCTGGTGGTAGCTCGGACAGAGTCCATAAAACTGTGAGACTTGTTAGACTCTTGCTCATATTAACTCTTCATGCTTCAGTGTTGAATGAAAAGTTACTAATGAAGAGAAATCCACCAGATGATCTCGACTCGTCGTTCAAAGTTCAGAGCGTCAGCAGCGACTCCGGTCCAAGAGTTTGATCTTGGACTGCAGACCGGATCATATTGACCGTGTGGTCCTGTCAGGCACTGATCCTCTGTTGAACACAAAATGGTTACCCACATTTTCCACTGTGAAAAGGACTCCTCTGTCTTGCTTTTGGTCTTGTTTGACCAAAAAGAATGTTTTGAGTAAAGCGTTGCCATTTTGGGGAACCACAGCTCGTCATGCCCCCTAAAGTCACTGTTTTTATGAGAGAGGAGTTCAGTAACCGAGGCCCGGCAGTCCCAGTGCACGGTGAAAGTCACCCTCCCCTGCACTCACCATCACAGTGTTTGTTAATGTCTGGAGAGACTGCTGAGTCAGGTATAGCTCGGGAGTGTTATACAGTAGAAACACAGTGTTGAGTTTTTGATCCCTCCGCTGGGAATAGGATTGACATTAGTGGGCCATGGTCTGTTTGAGAAGGCATAAGTTTCAACTGCTGACAGGAGCAGGAATGTCTTTGAAAGTAACTGCGACAGATTCTTCTGCTGTCTCCTTTTTAAAGATTTTATGACAGCCCTGATAAGAAAAAAAAAACAAAAAAACCAGTGCTGAGGAATTCTTCTGTAAGCTCTGAAGAAGGGAGGAAGAAAAATTGATGACTAGATAATAAAAGTAAGGGATTTATTTGAGTGGAGGGGTTTTTAAAGGTCAACTTCTGGGGTTGTTGTAGGCAGTCAACACATGACCAGAGGTGTCAGGTTGGTTCATTTTCCTTTTCGTAGCCTCACATTTGTTAAACGATAACTCACTGGTTGGTTTTTCAGACAAACTAGCGGCAGTTATGTCAAATACAAGCCGATTTTCCCTTTGGCCTGAAGCTCAATATCTGCTCAGCTCCTAGGAGAGGTTTTTTTGTCTTTTGATGCAGTTAGTGGTTAAAAGTTTCCCTCTTAACCTGGGAATACACTGTACAATTTGAGTCGTATGTTCTGTTTTTCTTGCTAGGTAGAAGCTTTTAGCACTTTGCAAAGTTATCAGAATTAACCTTTAGATCAACATATACACCCAGAAACAAATACTCTCAGTGGCTAACCGATTATAGCTATACAGGCTGTAATCAGATGTGTATTCTTTTTTGTACTTTGGAGAAAAATGACCCTGGATTAAGGTCTTGCAATTGGTTTGTTGAGTTGAAAAGTTGGACTGGTGCATCCTTTGCAGATGTGCAGACAGTTTTGCATCTCACAGTACAGATATTTTGATCTTTAAACTTATTTGCATTAGTTCAATCCATATTTGTGGCAAAATAATGCCAATTTCTGACTTGAACCTATATTTTCACGTCACAAAAACTCATTCTACCAGGACTTCAGCTCAAGCACAAACTTACCGTCCACCCCAGCAGGGACCTGAGCTCCAGCAGCTTATCATGTGTGGACAGGCTGATGGTTGCGGTCTAAAGAATCTAAAGGTTGCTGAAAGCCTTTTGGCTCCTCACAGTGTAAGCTGGCTGAAAGAGTATAATTATAGCTGTTGGTCCTGTCCGACTCTGACAAAAGTGCTCTATACATCTGACATTATTACAGTAGCTCAATTTCAGCTGGACTGCCTCAAGCTGTTTTTAGGCCCATTTCCTTTTCCTCTCTCCGTAACCTTCTGAAGCCATGGGAAAATAAGTAACAATCCGAACATTTCAAGCAAACCCAGGTTCTTCAGCTTGACCCCTCATTAGATTTGACCTTTCAGAGCTTTGCTAATCCATGTATGAAATTGTTTTAAAGCTAGCTGATGCCCATAATTAATGTGATTGGCTGTGGCTGGAACCGGTGCCGACCTCCCTGCCAGCGCAATGAGTCAGACTTACAGTGTGCGCGCTGGAGTGGCTCTGGGCTCAAATTATATTGGCTGCAAAGCGACAGGGCTGCTCTAGCCTCTAACAAGACATCCCCGGGCCTGCCAGCATCTCACTCACCAAGTGTTTTGCAACTCTCCTCTAACTTTACTCAATGTACAATAAGAAAAAAAAACTCAAGATGTTCTTACTGATTGAATAACCAGCTTGAGTGACTTATACATTACTTTCAACGTTTACTCTAGACACTGAAGCTCTCTTTTACTATTCAAGACTTTTTTTAATGCCACAACAAAAGGCTTATATGCTCTTTATATTGATATACTTACCTCACTATATATGTCTCTATTTTCTTTTTAAGGGGCTTCAAGGACTTCCAGGTTTGCCAGGAAAGCCAGGAAAGAGGGGCCCACGGGTGAGTTTCTCCCAACCATTGACAAGTTTTCCATTAACCTTCCTACAGTTCCATTTTTTTTTTCCATTACCACTTTTTATTTCCCCTCCAAATCTTCCACATGTATCTTAACACTGCGTCAGTCTTGTCTGATCTGCATTATAGTGAGATTACGCCATTAGCAGTGCACTGATATGGAAGACCTTTGTGCATTTTTTGATCGAGCACTCAGTGACATCTTTGGATTACGGAGCATTATGCAGCCAGACGTTAGTTTGCTTTGGCTCTGGGTTTAATCAAGCTGTGCTTCTCTGCTGCCAAGGTCCATTTGTAAAGCTGGAGAGCAAACAGCCATTCGCTACAAATCTGTGGGTTGCCAATGTAAAATTAATTGAGCACACATGGTAGGTATTAGATGGACACGAAAAAATAAGGTAACTCTTGTGGGTATATATCTCTTAATATTTCCAGAACAAATACTTTGAATCCCATGCACAAACAAGTACCGGCGCTGAAATTAGGCATGGCTCCTATGTTAACATCGCTGAATGCTTCCAGTGTGTTATGCTGAGTCCTTTGGTGCCGTATCTCTCTTTCTGGAGCTCAATGTCAGCCTGCAACTGTGAGCCCTGATGGAGCCGAACAGAGAGCGCAGATGTTATTTTAAGCTCATGTTTTCAGAAGAAATATTAGAAGGGAGAAAGCATCGGGAGATGATTTGTCCCAAGGGATGGTTTGTTATTTTAATTTCTTTCTAAGACCCTTAACTGATGGTTGTGTATGTAGTTGCTGCCCTTTCAAACCACCACTTCACCTCCCTTATATGAAAATGAACGAAGCAGAAGTTGTGTTTGGCATCGCAGCGAGTCCTGAGCTGAAATAAATACGGTCGAAGTGAAAGCGGTGAAAAAAAAAAGAGATAGATTTTAGTTGCTCTTTTGCAGGAGCTGCCTCCCGCTGAAGTGCTCCTGCAGAGTGCTTGTGCTACTGAGGAGCGAGCGCATGAGCTACCTGCCGCAGCCCGTGAGACCGTGCCCCGCGGTCAGGCCTCAGAGGGGTGGGCTGTGGGAACCCAATCTCTTTAAACAAGAAAGAAAGAGGGCTTTGTCCCCATCTTATTAAAGGCATTTAAGACCCTGTCTGGAGCTCAGCGGCTCTGTGCAGTAGTATACCAACCTCTATAGAGTTCATTCATCATCAAGCTCTTGAGACCCAAATGCAGGCCACACCAACTCACAGCAGGAAAAAAAAAAGAACCTGAGGGTGCAGTTCAGGTTTTTACTGATTGTTTTCCTGAATTTTCCTGGATAGTTCACGTGATTAGCTAGAAATACCTTGCAGCTCCACACATGATCTGCAGAAAGCTCTTAAGTGGTGCACAGTGCTTTTACAAACAGCAGGAATAAAAGCATCATTCACAATTGTAAAAGATTTTGTACTTTAAACAAACCATACTCCCAAATGGAGAAAGTTGATGAACAGTGGTGCCTATACGCTGTGTTTAAACAGGTTTTTTTGCTTGTTTCCGCAGTAATTTTTCTTTAAAAGGTTGCTTTAATATATATTCCATACAGTTAAGTCCTGATGTTGTATAATCTGGAACACATTTTTCAAGAAAAATATGTTGAAACTTTAAGTATTTAGAGATAAATCAAGTATTTTTTTAAAAGATATTTGCAGGAAAAATAAGCTGAATGTACCAATCCTCGGTACTCCTGAAGGTTAAAGGATCTACTGAAAAATTGCAAATCATAATTTTGCAATGCATATGAAAGCTTAAGGCAGTACAAATACATATTGATTTATATATATATATATATATATATACACACACACACACCAGGAAGTGACCTGGCCACAGTTCACAAAAAATAAAACCTACACAATATATATAGACAAAATTTCATTATATTGAAGAAACAGCAATTTATAAAGAAGTGAAGAAGAAAAAACTAATTTTCCATCACCTCAGTCTCTACAATAACTTCCTTAAATTATTGGTGGATATTATGTTTTTAATTTTAGATCTTTTAAAGCTCATTCTATCCCCAATATGCATAGAAAGAAAATCTGTTAAAGCCTGCTGTGCATTAGAAAGCCGCCACTGGGAGGAGCTTAGGTAAAGATGTTTGCCTAATATCGTCTATTAAGCATAATATTAAAACACAGTTGTGCCATTTATCCCAAAGTTATTGTCAGTTTTTCAGGAAAATTATTTATAAATGAGTAGAATTTACTGCAGATGACTTTTGGAGCAAGATTTGTGATAAATATAGTTTCCACAAAATAGCTTGATTTGCAGTGGGCAGCTCTAATCTTTTCTAAAGCCCTTATCTCATTTCACTTTCCCTCTCAAATCCAATACAGAGATATAATCTGAAATACTTTTCCTCAGCACGAAAGCTTTACAGCAGCCGGCGGCGTGACGCAGCAGCTCGCGGCCTTCCCTCTCTGGCAGTGAGGTGTCATGTCTGACTAAGCAGACCGTCTCACCGCTGCTTCCACCGGGCGGCGTCTCTCACACGTGAGGCGTCCACGTTCCTCGCCGCAGCCTTAAACCCGGCCGAGCGCCGGAGTTCAGCCGGCCCTGACGGAGAGGCTTGAGAGCGGATCAAAGAGGGCTTTGTGCTAAGAAACCAGTGCCTGTGCGCTGTCGGTGTGTGACGCCGGCTTTTTGTGAAATTGAAAACATTTGCATAATTGCTTAAAGAATGTTTGACACTATTATGACATGAAGCTCAGAGTCTGCAGAGATTTGGAGCAGTGGAAGCTGTGATGGTGCCAGTGGCTGATTGGGTGCAGAAAACTGAACCGCTTCAAGTTGTAAATTTCGATTCTTCTGGAATGAATTGCATGTGTAGGCAGAGATGAGCAGTCTCTCTGAGTCTTGATTGAGTTCTTCTCTGTCATTATTGGTTACACTGATGCTTTTCTGCTATTTTTTGTCATTAAGCTAATAGGGAGCACATTTACAGAGTTAAAGTTAAGTGGCAGAAGAAGACGCCAGCAGTCACTTTGCTCATTACCGCTGAAACGTTCCTGAGCATTGACGGTAAAACTGTGAGCAGTTTTTCATGCATTGCTTCAATGTTAATGCACTGCAACATATCCTTCATTTAACCAATACCCGACTGATGAAAATATTTACCTCTTGTGCTCTCGGCATGAGGCGCGTCTACCTACCACACATCACATCTGGTGCAGAGCACATGATGCATTTTATATTCCAGCTGCAGCAACAGCGGTTTGTTTAAAATAAGCGCATAAAATAGAAGAACACCACCTTCAAAAACAGAAAACCAGAGGAAAAGACACTTTGTACAAAAACATTTAGCGAGTTAGCTTGAAAATGAATCAAGTCCTTTTATTAAGCAGAAATGCAAGACACATGCTCATTAATGCTTTTTAAATATGAGCATTTGAAGCCTTTTCGCGACATTTTTGGGGATTTGACAGTTATTGGGGTAATAAAAATGTAAGATTTAAGGGAAAACATACTAGTTGTAGCACGATTGGCCGCTGAGAAGAGAGTTCCTGAACCCAGGGAAGCAATTAGCACTTAGTTAGCACGCCTGAGCTCGCCAAAATAAAAAAAGCTCCTTTAATATACATTAAATTGGATAAACACCGGGCTGAAGAAGTGTTTCCCTCAGTGCAGGCCAGTGGAGGTGTGTGGAGGTCTGTCCAGGGGTTAGTGGCCTGTAAAAACAGTAGCACTCCACGTGTCACTCCTGTAAAACTCATTCACCCACATCGTAAACCTGGTCACAGCTCTGGCATACAGGTGCCCTTCATCTGCAGGCCTCTGGTGTGTGTGTGTGTGTGTGTGTGAGAAAGAGCGAGTGTGTGTATGTTTTGACTTGATTAGCTCTTGTGTGTTTTATTTGCTGGTGGTCTCTCCTAAGGAGCTCTTTTTCAGCAATTAGAGGATCTTCATTCCTCTTCTCACCCACACGAAGATCATGAAGGTCGGTGGACAGAGTGACTCACTCTCCCCGTAATGATCGTCCCCGCCGGGATGCCACCCGCCCACCCCGTCATCAGCGCCGTGCCTCCTCACCTTATGTACAGCGAGAATGCAATTTGTAATATTCCGTCCAGACCTCCCTTTTCTTCCCCGCGTCTCCTCCTCCTCCTCCTCCTCCTCCCCTCCGCTTCCTATCTGGAGATAACGACTTCCATACGTTTTAATATCGAGCGAGTGAAAAGGGGAATGCTCTGAATAGAGGAGGAGGAGGAAATCTGTAGATGAGCTTCTGTTAAGTGTCTCCATATGTCCAGCAGCGAGCGCCTGCGAGGGGAGAGGTCTGGCCGGTATGAGGGGAGGGGAGGAGGGGAGTGTGGGGAGCAGCCCGGGCTGTTCGACTCCTCTCCACAGTCTGATAATTTAGCACAGATAAATAACAGAGACGGGCTGGATCACCCAACCGTACACTTACACCTCTTGGCCTCCTCCGTCTGTTTGACTCAGAGTAATCCTATCCCTCACTTTCACCTCCAGCTCGGGGGAAAAGGTCTGTCTTCACAGCCCATGGAAAGTCTGAACAACTCAAAGAACGGGCCGGAGATACAGTAGCTTCCTGTTCGGGCCATCTGAGCATGTTTCAATGCTTTCAGTTTTGCTGGGGAAGATTTTCCATGCTCAGCATTTCAACCCCGCTCCACACAAGTGTGCAGTCGAACTGGAGGCTCCTCACTTGGATGCCTCGGGAAGTTGTGGCTTTATTTTTCCAAACAATCCCTCTTTGCAGCTTGCTTGAATTTATAGTCCCTTCAACCAGAAAAAAAAAATAGATTTTGTCTTCTCATTGTGTGCTCCCGTACGTCCTCCCACCTGGCCTGACTTGCAGGAGATAGTCCATTTTGATAAAGCATTTGGCACGGACGGCTCAATGAATTACATCTAAGCACGTTATATATCAAGGATTGTGGCACAAAGCCATCGGGGAATATGGTGTGATGGATGAGTGGCCTTCACTTTGTGGGACCCCAGAAACCAGTGGAAAAGTGTAGGGATGAGGAAAATCACATCCATATGTCATAACTTGGACGGGCAGGCAGACAGACAGACGAGGCAGCACAACGTCTCACTGAGCACCTATACACAAACACGGGGGGACCTCGGGGCACAGCTGACCTGTCCCGCCACACAAACAGGCCCAGAGAGGGAACAACATGTGTGAAAACCGCACATATAGAGCTGACTCAAACGGAGGCCTGTTCAGTGACCCTGATGATCACCTTTACTCATCGCTTCCTCAATCACATGTGTCTCTGTTTTCAGGGTCCTCCTGGCCCACACGGAAACCCTGGGCGTCCCGGACCTCCTGGAGTCAAGGTACAAATCAGTGATTTCATGTCAAAGGCTAAATACCTCCCCGGAAAGGAATAATACGGCTCATATTTAGATACTGAATTAGACGGTCCAGGCTCCAGGATGCATGGAATAGTTTTCAAGTTTTGTCCCGCAAAGTGTTAAAGGAACAATCCATGATTCAAGATCACTTCTAAATTGATTAAGAAGTATTTAATCTATAAACTAACACCAGAAAATATCTATACTTTATTGTTTTTGTGAGCAAACACCATGAAAAAACATTAAAAAACCCTCAGTGAACCTTAACACTAATGCACAGTAATATTCCACTATTAAAAATATGACAATGTTCCCAACTTGATATGAAAACTTTGTCGTAGAAATGAAATTTGTCTGTTTACAGGTAACTGTGTCTTGCTATTACTTTTTATTGTCTTATTTTATTCTAAATGGGACCATAATTACAGAATGAACATCATGTTTTATTTGAAGAAGACTTAAAACTAGCAATATAGGCCATAAATTAAAAATGTTTAATGAGGGAAAAATCAATGGAGAAAAGATTTTCTTTGCAGCCAGTGGAGTCGCCTCCTGCTGGCCATGAATAAGAATGCAGGTTTAAAGCACTGTAATTATCTATAAAATCACATATTCCCTTAAGTTATTTGGCCAGGAAATCTAAATAGAGCCTTTTAAGTTGCTTGTGACCCATTAAAATCCCATATTATGCTTTGCTTAAAGGGGATTTAGTACTAAATATAAGATAATGTATCAAGAGATTGTAAATAAATACAATAATGGAAACGGCAAAGCATTTTATGGTGCATGCAGCCTCAGTGCTGTTCTTTGTGCCTTATCTAACAGATGTAATGAGGGAATTTAAGCGGCAGTAAAAATCCAAAGAGCTGGTATTTGTTGTGGTTTTTCTTGTTCTTCCAATGTTTGTTTGTGACTTCACTCAGCTCGCCTGTCTGAGGTCAGATCCGTTGGCTTCACAGTGCAGCTCCTCTAACCTCTTAAAAAGACATTTGTTTCCCTTCAGGAGAGAACAGCACTTTTAAGTCTTTCTGACTCACTAATTTGCAAGCACTTGACATCAGACTGTGTTCCAGCTGATTTGAATTGTCAGCGCGGAGGGTTGTTGAGCTCCATAAAATGTCAGTCTCATATCACAGAGGAGTGTGCATACTAAACGAGGCTGGAATAAGACAGAAAATTGCTTGTATTTCTGAAGCCCGCCCCCCAGTCCATTCCGATGGATAGAGTTTCAGTTAACATCACATTAAGAACAATGTAATTGATACCATGCTTTGGCCTGCTTTAACCTGGAAAAAAAAGCTCCTATATTGTACATATGTGTTACTGGAGCCTGACCAACCCTGGCCCAGCTCTGTTTGACCCACATGCACACAAACCTCAGACAGCAGGCCGACAGTCGGAGCTGGCACGGCTCTCTCAACAGTTGATTGAAAAAATTCTGCGTGTGTATTTAGTTTTAAATATGTTGCTTTATCTGGACGTAATGATGATCAGTTACCTCGATCAGTGGTGAAATGTAACTAAGTACATTTACTCAGCTACTGTGCTTAAGTTAGGGTTGTCACGTTAATAAAATCTTTTAAATCGATATCGATACTCAGGAAAATATTCAATCCTCGACACCAATTTTAATACCACAAGGATAGACAATTTAAAAGACAGTACAGTTATACAAAAAGATAGATCAGATATCCATTCTGCATAGCAAGTATGTCTGATACTATCTAGTGTCAGAAGAGTCCATCACACTACAGGTAAAATAAAAATGGCCGACAGTCTGAAGGAACGTGGGAGCGGCCACTCCAAACCCAAACATGGAAATTATAAGAAGTCCAACATGTTTCATAGCTTATTCTTGTTTAGATATGAATATATGGACTGCAAGTTTGCAATGACATGCAAATAATTATTAAATATAAAAGTCTGATTCAGGCCTAGTGTCCATATGTGGACATAATTTTTCTCTAAAACTACATAATGTCAAAAGATGAGGCTCAGTCTTTATACTGAGTATACATCAGTGAGAAATAAAAAATGCTAACTAACTAACTAAGGTCTGAGGAGGTGAAGTACTTTAAGGACTTTAAGTGGAGTTATCTCAGAGTGTTGTGTTAGCACTTTAACTTTAGTAAGGTATAGGAATACTTCTTCCACCACTGGCTATGAATGGATTATCAGTCAGACTTCAAAATAAACTAAAAATAAAATAAGTCTATAACCAGTGGAAAATACACATGCTTATTGGAGACTTGGTGAAAAATTGCCTCATTTAGCTTCCCTTTGAGTTTGAGCTGTGCAGATGATGTAGCCGAGGGTGAAAACCTTCAGACAGTGAAAAGACACAGTGTTCAGAGTATGTTCTGTATGTAGCTCTTGGCTGGAGCTGCACTCCTGGCTCTGCGAAGAAGTCTGTTAAGAAAATTCCCACAAAGACTTCAATGCCAAGTTGTAGCTGTCACGAACATGCAGGTTTAAGTGGGCCGATATTCTGTCGATGGGGACTCTTGTCGTACTTACACAAGTAATATAAAACTCTTTGGAAGCATGTCTTTCCACTATTGATAAACTCTTGCACTAAGAGGTCTAGGGGAAAAATAAAATGCTCCAGTCGCCTTCAAAATGAAGTGTTAGGTTTAGAATTGCACCACAACACAAGATTTCTCTGCATGCACAAACTTACATCTTAAAGAAATGGACCAGACGACTTGCATCAGCCGATAGCAGTTGTTTGATTGCAGTCCAAGCAACACGGAGCTGCAGCCTTTTTTCTCCGTATACTTGTTTCTGTACATGATAAGAGCTTACACAGGAAATCATCCATTTCTCTACAGGCCTCTTACATTATAATTGCGTAGATTTCTGGGTCGCTCTTGCGCCACGCTGACCCAGAAAGCACACTGACAGGTTTCCCACTGCCCGAAAAGGCAGAAGAATGTACACCATCACTCCCCGTCGCTTCTCGCCGGCTTGGTGTAAACCGAGTCACCGGAGGGCATAAATGGACTGCACGTTTGTGTAAATACAACTGCTAGACTTACCAATAAGTAGGATGAACTCATTACTCTTTGATTGTGTAAATGCAAACTGCTCTGCGCCTCGTGGAAGTGGAATGCTGCAGGAAATATGCTGGTGCAGAGCAGGACATGCCTCATGGGGAAAATGTAACTTTAAAAATATGATTAGAAAATTATCCTTTTTTTTATGTTGCAGGGACACAAAGGAGATTACGGATTGTCACCTGGTCAAGCCCCCAAAGGACTAAAAGTATGCATAATGTCAAAATGTGTTTATAAAACCACTCTATTATTAGCTGACAGTCATGGAAACTATGCTGGTGCATTAAATGTGTCCTGATTTGTGTTTTTAGGGAGAGCCGGGTGTCCTGGGCCCCCCTGGACTGCATGGCCAAGATGGACGAAAGGTAGAAAATCAGATTTGTCTCACAAACTGTTTGTCTTAATATCCAGGGAAAGGAAACGGATATCAGAGAAGTATCGCTGTGTAAAAGTTCATACCCTACATGTGTGAGTCTGCTCTTTTCCTGCTCTCAAAAATGTTCTTCCGACATAAATCAGACACTCTGAATGAATGAGCGACTGAATGAGAGGCGTCTCTGCGCATCGAGGCTCACTAAATCAAACAGCCCTCTCAGCCCTGACACACCCTGAACTGCCTTTGAGGGGGGAAATCTGTGAAATTGCAGTGTTTAGAGACTCCAGCCAAACATGGATGTTTGAGCTCTTGTTTGGAAAGCAGCCTAACATAATGCAGGCGTCAAGGAGCACACCTGTGTTCGTGTTCCCCTGTGGGTCGGAAAAGGTTTGAATATCTGCGCTGTTACATCATCCGTAACGCAGACCTCCAAAAAGTAAAAAGGCAGTGGAGGAGAAGTTTACAGAGCGAAACCCAAGTTTTACACGCTCACTCCAAATGCAGGTTATGTCATCGGCTCTCCGGAGAACGGCTCCTCGGAAAAAGTAGGACAAGTTCTGATTGTGGTTCAGTTCTGTGATCTGGTCGGCATTATTTGACTTCTTCTCACGAGCAGACAGAGAGTGATGGTTCGCAGCAGAGCCTCGTTCATGGCCTTGTGCATTTTATCCTTGGCCTGTTCCCAAAGCCTGTAAACCCCCCCTGCAGTAATTACACATCTCAAGTGGGCCAGAGCCTGTTGGGTTCCCAACCATGCAGACTGTGCAAATAACATAGCGCTCTGCCACCGACTGGTTTTTTCATATTGTTTGTTTTAAGGCAGTGTTTCTGCATTGCCGCATAAATATATTTTTCATTTTAAGTATTGTCAAACACCAAACCTGCTTCCTTTGACCCTTTGTTGGTTAAATGAGGGGATGACCATGTGAGGTTATAGAACCACTTGGATTTCTCCCAGATGATATTGACGTCATGACATCTGACCAGCATAATAATAACAATAGTAATAATTATAAGAATAATTCAGTTGACTTTGATTAACAACATAAAAAGGAAACATTTTGAAAAGATGGACGAACGTAAGTCTTGTAACAAACCTAGTAAAACCTTTGGGTAGACATGTTCCAATGTACTAATGTTCCATTCACAGAAAAAAATAAAACAACTCAAGCAGCAAGTTTTCAGTTCAACTTCCTACTAAAGATGTAAACCATTAAATAATGCTCATAAACTAACTCAATTCTTAACACAAACACTAGTTTGCAGCCAGATTTGTCAACAGAAGTGAATTGATCACTTGTTGGGGAATATTTTCAGCTGTGGAATAACACAAATAAGAATAAGTAATACAAATCATACAAAACAGAACCACTGGACTGAAAAATATATTTTAGATCCCATGCCATGTTTGCAGCATCACTCCTATAATTCACAGCAGTAGGCAGTAAAATGTTTATTGGAATCTGCCGTTTCAGACAGCCAGCAAACAGCAGACCTCCCAAAATCTTCTACAACCACTGTCCCATCTTTGCTATAAAATTACCTCCCAACACTGGAGAGGGCGACAAAGTTTGCACTCACACAGATCCAGATTCTTCTTGTTAACAGGGGGAAAACCCCTCGAAAACGACACTGACACCATTGTGGGAGATAAAACCCTCCTCTGAACCCAAATGCATGAAATTCATTAAAGCTTTTCAAGAAAGGAGGACCCGCCCTGCTTCCTTAGCGCCTGGGAATCTCTGAGAGTCAAAGAGGAATTGAATGAATGCAGTGTTAAAATAAATGTAAACTCCATCGCAGGTTGCAGACTGTTTTCTCTTTGCATCAAAGGAGAATTAAAAAAAAAAAAGGGAAAGCTTTGTAAAAGAGAATCACTGCTGAGTTACCTGACAGTCTGAGAGCGCAGCAACATCTGTTTAGAAAAACAAAAGCTTGTGGAAAACTATCCTCAGACAGGAACTTTTTTTTAAAATTACACTTGGCAGTTTATCATCACACAACTCCTTTTTGCGGTCTGCAGTCAGAATTATACTCTTGAGAAGAAACAAAAACTGCTTGAGTACAGTAAAGGGTCAAAGGAAGGTCCAGTTTAAAACGCTAGAAGAATGCTAATTAGAAAACGACTGACACACAATATGAGAAAACGTTTTGTAAGCAACTTTCTCTGTGAGACTCTAACACACATACACACACTCCTGCCCTCATTTGGGACACAATAGTATGAGTGTAATAATGCCTTGGCTGGAGCTCCAACAATCTGTTATGCAATTGGACAGCGCCGAGTGCGAAAAACCATCTGGTGCAGTCAAGGATCCTCCATTCAGTGTAGTAACAGGGAGGACCAGCTCCAGAAGAGGAAGACCTCTGCTCGCCTGTCGTGAGTCATGGAACGTGGAGTCATGGGAAAAAGCGGATAATCCGCCTGCTGATTTATGGTGATTGAGGATCTTTAGCGGGGCGTGGACCGCCATCCTGGCCGAGGTTAAGTGGTTGTTACAGATCCCCTGTTTCCTGCTCTGATGATCAGCTCAGGTGGGATCCTGGTCCCTCTGATAACCCGAAAGGATCAGATTCCTCAAAGTAACTGCTGACAGCCATACAAAGCATTAAAATTCAGTTTGTATCCAGCTAACACAAGCAAGGCAATCAGCTTGGCTCTCCTGAAAGCCACCAGACACCTCATTGCTTGCAGCTGTTCTTAACTCACTTAGGTTTTTTTTTGATCATGACCCGACACTGCAAGCCAAAACTCCTTACAGTGCAGTTTTGTATTCAAATTACAGCGAAATTCCACCATCTGCCGCGGATGGAGCTCGAGGTTCCTCCTCTTGTCTGACCAGCCAGTAAAACCATGACCTGCCGCTGCTTTATGGACCCTTTTCTCTGAGTTTTGTGCTCAGTCCTTTGGCCCGCTGCCAGAGAAAGTCTCTCACTCTGTGGGAAATGTGTGGAGATGTAATGGGGAGGTTGCCTGGGAGTCAGTCAGCGGTCGGCGCTGTAAAATAAGAAGAGACTTTCGTTTGTGTGTGTCTCAAACCAAAACACTGCAGAGCATTACCAGCCCTGGCTGGACCAGCGTGCCTCTGACACAGCCAGCTCTGATGGCACACTGGAATAGCGCTCAGATTTTTTATTAGCTGTGCAGCCCTCAGGATTTTCCTTCCTGCTCCTCAGCTTTTGTATAATAACATTCTCATACTGTACCTTTTGTTTGCTGAGTCTCGTTTGTCCAAGAAGGGAGTGCGAGGCTTGCCACGTGGGGATACATTTTTGTCTTATAATTAAAATAAAAGTCCACGGAAAGAGCAAAGTCTGTTACTTATTCTGTAAGTTTCTCCCGCTGCTGCTGCTGCCGCTGCACTTTGCTGCAGGCTTGATCTGGTGTGAGTTACATTAATTAAAACTGTTTGCTCTTCACAGAGACCGAGAACTAATGGAGAATGTGATCTTCTGCCATCTTTGTGTCACACAGGGGATTTACAGAACTGTGAAAGCTGTCCAGAATCTTTGAGTCCATATCTACAATACACATGAAGACACACACTCACACACACAAACTTCCTTTCTCTTACTTTTACTGTACTCAGCTGTATCGGCCTCGCTGGAAGGCTCAGACGCATTCTTTTGTCTTTTTTCGTGGCTGTGCTGCTTTGGCTCCAGCAGGAGACTCATCCACTCCCAAAAATCCACTCAGATATTTCCAACATGAAGCACAGCGCCGTCTGTCAGTAGATAAATACACAAATAATCATCAATCTGAGGTTTGATAGAAGCGAAGCATAAAAAGCGTCTGATAGGATTACTGCGGCCAGTGGACCAGCATCTGGCTTCACTCTTTGTCCAAAAGCTGCAGGAGATGTGACAGAAAATTTTAATCTTGAAAAATAGCAGCCTTTCAAAGTGAGTTTACTTCTTTCTTTCTTTGTCTTTGACTTTTTTATTGGGCTCAGGAGCAAGTTCTGGCCATTTGTGAAAGCTTAACTCGTGAGTGTTTTTCGTCTCGGTTACATACTTATGTGAAAGTTTAGGGTGGTGGTGACATCAGAGACCTCAGGCTCAGTCGATTGGTTTGTAGCAGTGTGGCGGTCGTGATATAATCTCTGAAACGTTCCAATGGCGTGTCATTAATGTACTTTTCTGAGTTGAGATGATACACAGGACCAATATTAACCTTTTGATCAACATGGGACGCCATCCTGCCAGCAGCATTTTACTAAACGGCTTCAGGCCTGTCACTCTCACTCTGCTTCAGCCTCTCCACCCGGCCCGCTCCGTCATTATGAGCTCACGTTGTGCAGCCAAATGATTTTCGAACCTCATTTTAAATTCTAATCAAGGGTCCGAAGTTGCCAACGCCAACAAACATGTCAGGCTCTATTACTGCAAAATATGTTTTAAATGAAAGACATTAGCAACCTGAAAAGCAGCAGCTCATGTTTGGAGTAATATTGTTGGAAGATTTTCATTTAATAAATGTCTGTTAAATCCCTATCTGTCGCTGAATGAGCTGCCACAACAATGATTGAGTTCATCGCCCGCTGATTAAAGCCCTTGTGTTTACAGTCATACACAATGAGTGTGTGTGGCAACATTCCTGGGAAAAATCACAAGCTAGTGAGCGTTTTCCATCACCCAGAAAAAGTTGGACACCATGCAAGAGATTTGCTTTTCTACTCATTTGTCTGTGAAGCTGTGAGCTGTTTCCTCCAGCCCTTGCTAGCATTGGAAGTGAATTATGTCCAAGAAAAAAACAAAAGACAGACAATGAAATTTCAAAGGCAATTCAAAGTGAGAGCCAATGCATCACTTAGCATCATTGGTGCCAAAGACATCAAAACTTAGATCTTGTTACTTAAGAAAAAGTTCAACATTTGCGGAAATGTTTAGAATTAGATGAATAAGCTACAGCCAGAAGATAATTAGCTCAGGTTAGCAGAAAGACTGGGAATGGGAATCTGCACAGCTCAAAACTAGTTCAACAAAACACCCAATTGAACAGCTCCATATTTTCATTTTTAGTCTTGTTTTTGTACAGACTAAAAACAAACTAATAGTAGTTGCTGGATTTATTTGTTGCTGTCATTCTTTATGCTAAGCTAAGCTAACCATCCCAGGTTGAAGTTTTACATTTAACTGACAGACTTAAGAGTGGGAGCTTCTTGTCCTGTCTTCTCAGCAACAAAGCAGATAAATGTATCTTGAACTACTCCTTTTTAAGAGGGATTTAAAGCTGGAAATCCAGGTTAAAGAGGCTGTGTCCCACATTTTACAGTATTAGCAAGAGGTTGACTCACTGCATTCCAATTTTAGCTTCCTGGAAGGTAAACAACCAAATATCAGCACAAAAAGCGGCTAATCACAGAATTGAAATCAGCCCAAATCTGTTTAAAAATCCTTGCACTTGCTCACTTTGAGTCCCCTTGTCACCATCAGCCTGGCCTGCATAAACCCAGTGACTCAGGCCTTCAGAGCTGAGCCCTGCTCTACATCAGTGCTACCAAACGTCTCTCAGGCGTCTGCAGAGGGAGGTTTTAATCCTCGTGTATACACTCCGGCTGCAGGCTTGAGAGGCCTCGGTATGGCTCTCTTGATGGTGACTTGCTTGTTTACACAGATAGTATTTTTTTAAACACCGGACTCTGGTCGCCTCTGGTTTACTTGGTCTGCTACCGACAGGCCAACACAGCTGGTGGCTAATGACTTCACACTTGAGGGGATAGACGCGCTCTTCCTTCGGAGATGACTGCACACATGACTCTATCTACCCCGCATAAGGCCTTGATTGTGAAAAGATTAATACATTTTGTAAGCAGCTGGCATGCTCATTTGAGACCACAGGGCATGAAGGTGACCATTAATTACCCTGTTGGGTTTCACTTGTTCCTGTCTAATTGGTTTACCGGTTTAATTAATGCAAGATTGTTCTGAATTGTTCTGTCACAGTGCATCGGTGGCACCGAGAAGACAAACTCGTAGCCAGGCAGCTGTGCAGCAGCAGTAAATAAAAACAGCATTGGGATTGTGTAGAAATCGTAAACAAGTGTTTTATTCAGGGTTAACCAGCCAACACTGCTGATAAGTGCTCTATTAGTTTCACAGCGATTACGTTTGTCTTTGCTGTGGACCCTTTTAAATGAAACCTTCCAGGCCTTTATTAGATTATTGTATAAGAAAACAGTCCTCACTAAGGTAATTTCAGGGCAACGCCGACACAGCATTATTTCAGCCCTTGCAGTGTTGACCGAGCTGCAAGGTGATAAACTTTCTAACAACAAAACAGTGGATTAAATTTGACCGTTGAGTTAAAACCCAGTCCAACATAATCTTCTCCAAAGTGCATCATTTAGAATTAACCTGCCTGTGGGTCTGCGGTCAGAATTTAAACAGGATTGGATGCCATGGTGTTTTTAGTTGGATTATTGTCGAATGGGCAAAACTCTAATTTACTATTTCTCCATCAACAGGGACAAAAAGGTCATCCCGGTCCTGCTGGTCTCCCAGGTGAACCTGTGAGTACTTCAAGTGTCTGCATGGCTACAGTCTGTCAGATGTGTGTATCTGTATGTGTGTGTGTGTGTGTGTGTGTGTATGTGTGTTTAATATCCCCACCAGTCTACCATCAAGCTGAAATAATGCTTCCCTTCCACACCTATTAGTTAACAAATCAATAAGTTGAATTTTTCAGTTACAGCACCCCCTTTTGGTCAATAAGTTTCATGAGAATTCAGTTTCATGTACATAAACTCTGAGGTGAGATGCATCATTGCCCCTTGTTTAAAGTCTGAAACTTTGACAAATCTTCCAAAAATGTACAAAAACATTAAAATCTTTAAACAGTTGTTAACAGAAGTTTTTGTCTTTTTCAAAAAATAATTAAAGTTTTGTAATTTAATCCAATTCCTGAAGACTTCTCTCCATTTTCCATTGTTTTTTTTCTTTCTTCTTCACCTGTTTACTGACGGATAAAACAACAGCAATACATTACACTGCCATCATGTGACAAAAGTACGTCAATGCAGCTTTGTTTATTCACTCTAAACAAGATGACGGAAACATCTCTAATTTCATTTTGCAATTGCATTTCCTTGAATGCAACATTTGAAAACTTCACTTGGAAGCTCAGTTGGTCTTTAATAGAAACATGGCTGATGTCTGATCTGAGGGAGTAAAACGTATCGCAGGGGTTAAAAACAATCATGAGGCAACCAAAAGGAATTTTCCGAACAGCAATAATTGGCATCTGAAAACAACTAAATGTGATTTCTCTGCTTCCTCTGACACTATCCCTCCTCTGTCTCTTTGAAGTGTTATCATGCTGACTAAATCCGCTCCACGCTGTTTGTCTGTCTGCTGGCTGCACTGTGTCAGCTGTATGTCAACGTATGTTTACTTATCGAACACAAGAGCCAAGAGTCTCCAAGGACACTTCCCCTGAGACCCCCATGTCCATTTATAGTTACAAAACAGGAGAAAATATATTAACGCAGACACATGGGGACGTTAAAGTCTGATCTGCTGGGGGTGGGGTTACAGTGAGAGAGAATCGATGTTGGACATTAGTTGTTCGGGAATATTGGCGGGAAAAAAGACGGAGAGGTTTTGGCTGCAGTACAAGTAGGCTAAATAGTTTGGACACCCCTAGGTCATTCCTCCTCCTCCTCTCCCTCCTTCCTGAGTCCAGATCCTGTGTGCTATCTTTGAGAAGAATGTGCTGTGTCACAACGAAAAAAGAGAAACTTTTCCTGTCTCCCCCAGCGCTCTCTCAGTGGAAAATGGAAGAGCAAGCACATGGTTTAACACATGCCGAACAGCCCGTTATGATCAGAGCTGTTATTTTTTTAGTGATTTTGAATATTTTATAAAGCAATAAAGGGAACTGGTGACACCTTGTGCCAGGAAACATTACTTCTTGGTTACTAAAGACTCTGCTGATTGACTATTAATCTGGATCCTGTACTTTGAGGCTCCCTGGGGAGATTCCTTATGAATTAACATGTTTACTTCCATGTTTCTTACCAATATGCAACTGAAATCTGCATAAACGTTCCTGAAAACACAACTTATTTTCTATATACTGCACTAAAAATATACTCTCTGACATTTTATCTGACTGAGCCAAATTCATGGACTGATCCATGAAAGTGCCTCTGTGGCTGCAGGTTTTTGTTCCAGCTAGGTTGACGTTTGTACCAGGTGTGCTCTGGCTGAGTGAAAACAGTTCAGGTGATTGAATGAGTCGAGTCAGGCAAAGGAAAACCTGCAGCCACAGCGGCCCTTTCATGGATCAGTTTGACACCCCCGATGTAGGGCTTTCAAAAAACTCCCACAGTGGATGGAAAAAAAAGAGATTCCACAGAGTGCAAACCACCTTCTGCTATCAATCCCACGCTGCAGTGCTTTGCATTTTATAGGTGCGAAAATGACTCTTGTGCAATGAGTCTCCAGGCCTCGATTAATTGCTCCCTGTAAAGTAAACTTCAGAGTGTCTGAGCAGTGAAGGAGGGGGGAGTTTATACACAGGCCGCGTTCTTCACGAGTCTTCTTCCCTGCCTTTAACTAGGACATTTCTTACCTTTCTTTGCATGCTACTGCCACCAACTGTTGATCCGTGGAATAGCGCGTTTGCATAATCAAGTCATTTGGATTTTTACGCTCTGTAGCCTGCAGGGTCGTTTTTTTCTTGTTAATCAGTGCGCCATATCAACATTTAAGTGTAATTATGGCGCAACATCAACGTTTAAACCTGTTGTTTTAT
>JAOWBC010001486.1:22832803-22849337 GCA_028566105.1 Hypoplectrus providencianus
CTTTGGAATTCAATTCAATTCACAACAAAAGCCATCTGAAGGCACTTTACATGAACAGTAGATGTAAACTATACTCTTTAAAATGGGTATTTTTACAAAGAGAGACCCAACAAATCCAATGATGAGCAAACTTAGGCAACAAGACAGTAGCAGGGAAAAGCTGCCTCTCTAAAAGGCAGAAACCTGGAGCAGAACCAGGCTCGGGCTGGCGGCCATCTGCCTCCACCAGTTTGGTAATAATTGTATTAAATTGTAAAGAGACTTTATGGACGCCCTGTAATTTTTGAATAGATGTACTATCATTATACTACTGTGTTGCTATGTTTCGGATCATTTCCTGTTTTTTCTTTTTCACAGGGTTTTCCAGGCGACATTGGCCCACCAGGACAAAACGGCCCTGAAGGACCCAAGGTGAGCAGCGTGTCATCACCTCTTTAGATATGACTCGTCAGTGAGTGGAAACAAGGTGAAAGTTCACTCTCAGTGTTTTTACTCCGCAGGGAAAGCAAGGGACGAGAGGCCTGCCGGGTCCAAGAGGAACACCTGGACTTCAGGTGGGGTTATCTGCAAATATTAAAAAAAAACAATGAATAAAAGATAGCATATATTCCTCTCTCTGACCTTTGGTGGATTCTTTTGTCAGGGTGATGAGGGACCAGTTGGGCCCGCTGGACCCGCTGGACTCGAGGTGAGTACTGATTGGATGCAACCAAAGACCAGTTAGAAAATACAACAACAGGTTATCTTTAGGGATCCACACAGAACACCACAATATTTACCCCGCACACGTGCACCATGTGTCTCTGACTAAATGTAGCTTTGAGGAATAAGCGGACCTGTTATGGACAGACAGTCCTCTGGCTGACTGGAGCCTCTATTGTTCTCAAGCTGTTTTGAAAGACTTCCTATTGGACACGGTGGACTCGTATTACCAGATTGGTCAGCAAATTGCTATGCTCTTTTCCGTCATAAAAACGTGCACAATCACAAACAAAAGCAGCCGTCTTCAAATGGCAAACCAAAATGTTTAGTGTGTCTGTCATTATGAGTCAGATGATTGAGCCATCTTCAGATAAATTCACAGGAAACGGGACATTTTAAAGGGACAGTTCAACCCAAAATGAAGCTAGTACATGGTTTCTGATGTAATGGGTGTTTTTTTGGGAATAAATGGCACTTTTGGAGCTCAAACTGCCAGAAAAACCCAGAATGTGTCTCCTCATGAATCTTGACTCAATCATGAATCATTTTTAAGCGCACGAAACTGCTTAAAACAAAGACTGTGGATTATCTCCAGTAATCAGATCATGATTTTTTTGGGAAGAGGCATTTCTGTAAAGTTTTTTTCAAATGTATTTTTGCTGGCAGCACAAGCCAAGTACCATCTATTTCCATTATATCTGAGATAAGGCAGACAGTTTGATGACGTGTCTTACAATCAGCAACTCACATCATACCAATCTAGATTTATAAACAGCACTGCAGTTAACAGGAAACTGAGTGTATTTGTTTTTTGGATGCTTTGAGATTCAAGTGTTGTTCAAATATCTCTGCTGTACAGATATATTTTCTAGTTTTCAGTTATATTTACCTTCTCATTAACATACTGAGGCCAAACAGGACTAACCTAGGACTTTACAGGAGACAAATGGGATGGCTTTGAACTGCAGTGTGAGTAAAATCCACTGTGACTGTTTTGGCCCAGAAAAACAGTGTTTGTTTGGAGTCATCCCAGGCTAAACAATAGAGAAGACTTTTCCAATGAAACTCTATTTTTGCAATGGTTGATTCCACTCTCCCAAAAGTTGAACCCACGAGTGATTACCGAAAACAAACATAAATGACCCGATGACTTCTGTGAGTAATAAGCAGCCTTTGATGCTGCGAGCGGCTCGCTGTTTTAGGGATCATTAAGTTTCTTAAAGGGATGTTTTTGTTTTGGCATCAATTGTTGGTTTGTTCTGTGCTGCGGCCTCTCGGGGGACGGCACACTTGCAAACTGCACCTTTTTGCGGGAGATACAGAGAGTTTATTGTTTGTTGTGCGGAGCTGCGGCACACTTCTCTGTGTCACTTTTGCTTTCTGTTCAGGGCAGGCCTGGGAGGCAGGGATTCCCTGGACTGACAGGCCCAGATGGACTCAAGGTCAGACCTAACAGTCGCACATCCACCGCCGAACCCCTGTCATCCATAACTGAACATTCTCTCCCCGGCCTTCTTTTATGATAATATATCATCTGAATTTGTGTAAATTAGATGTTAATTCTGCGGTACCACAGGGGAACGGGCCTCCAAGCACATTTCAACTGATATGAACTAAAAACGAAAGGCTTGAATAAGTTTGTGATGTGCTAATTGGCTGCTTTGCTGTAGGGCGAGACCGGGATAACTGGCGAGGTCGGGAAGCTTGGCGAGAGGGTAAAGGCTTTTCTCTCCTCTTCCTGCTCATTTCTGTTTGATGCTCGCTGTGTGTCTGTTTTGTTGGAGTCCCAAAGCCGTGCAGCCTATCATGAGAAATTTAACTTCAGGAAACTTCTTCTCTCCTTCAGGGACTGCCTGGTTTTGTCGGGCCCGTTGGAGAGAGCGGCATCGCAGGAGAAAAGGTAAGCACGGTCACAGTTTGTCTCACTTTGCTAGAGCCACGAAATGTTGCTGTTCTGCATCTGTTTTAATCTGTTAAATTGCTCTAATTTGACAATGTAGTGCTGAAACAGGAACTCAAGTACAGCTAATTTTATTATCAAGAACTTGTTTTTCCTTTATTGGGCAAAATAGGCAATAATTAGCTGGTAAAAGCCTCTCAGATTGGCAGAAATGCTGCTTTTCTTTGTCATCTCATTTAAATGATATTTCTTTGAGTTTATGGACAGCTGGTCAGAATTAGGAACAGTAACTTGAAGGCAACACTCAAACTTTTAAACTGGGAATGGTGTTTCCTGTTGAGTGCTTCATTATTCAGTTATCAATAATGAATCAAACATTTTCTCTCCAGGGGGATCGAGGCAAAACAGGCGCCCCAGGGCCGCCAGGTGAAACGGGGCCGATGGTAAGGAGTAAGTCTGGACCCTGTCTCTCGTACCAGGGGGCATTTATTCTACATATGTAAGGGATCGGGGTGTCATATGTTTGGAGAGACTCATGAAAGTTATTTATCATAACCATCAACAGGCAGATGATGTTAGAGCAGCCAGTTTTAGCAGAAATCTGAGTGCTTATTTACAATCTACGGTGGCCGGGAAGTGTCAGGCGATTTGCAAATTCAAAATACTTTGCAAAAGAAAAAAGCAGGAATGCCAATAACCACAACACAAACCCAAAAGATAAACAACGGAAGTAAACTCACAACGGAAGTAAACTTACAACAGAAGCAGAGGAGAAGCAGGAGAAGCTTTATGGTGTCAGGCTAACCATTAGCCACTAATCATTAGCCGCTAACTAATGTTGCTGCAATTGGCATTCATGCTTTTTCCTTTTGCAAAGCATTTTGAATTTGTAAATCCCCTGACACTTCCCAGCCACTGTAACAGTCTCCTTAAGAAAAAAAATGTAGATATCATTTGAGTAATGTTGTATTTGTCAGGGTCACACTGGGATACCTGGAGAGACGGGACCACCTGGACCACAAGGGATCCCTGTAAGTTCACTCATCATATTATTGTCACAGATTTATGTACACTTAATGTAAACCAGACACTACATTCATTGTCAGGCTAAAAAAAATAGCGTTTTACTGTCTTCTGTGTTTGAAAGTCACAAGTTGGTTGCAAAACCAGCATCAGTGAAAAGAAGTGGACGTCAGACAATACCTTAAACCTGCATTCTTTTTAATGGCCAGCAGGGGGCGACTCTACTGGTTGCAAAGAGAAGTCAGATTGTTTAGAAGTCTATAAAAAAAACGATCCTAATCTTATTTGATTTACCTGAGTACATATTTTTTTGTAATGAGTTTATGGTCTCAAAAGTTAGTTTTAAATGTTCTTCAATACAGCGTGGTGCCTCTTTTAGGAAGTCTTTTATCTGACCTCAGACGTCCTTCAGTAGCTGATGCAATGATTAAAAGTTTTTGCCATTAAAGGATGTTTTTTTCACACACATTCAGGGGCCTCCTGGTTCACGGGGATCCATCGGCATCAGAGGGCCCAAAGGCAGGAGGGTAAGCTACTTCAATCTCTGTTATTTCAGGGTTATATGATCATTTGGTGGCACATAGTCTAACTTCTATCTATCAGATAGAGATTGTTTGGATAAGCCTAAGAATGGACGACTATTTCAGACACAATTCTCTCCCGCTGTCTCTTCTGCTTGAGCACTATTCCTGCATCCTGTTTTTACGCTCCCTCTGAGAGACTTCTCTCCAAAGTTGTCCGATTACCAACCTCTTTTTTGTTGTTTTCTTTCTTGCACAATGTCTTCTTCTTCTACTGTCTTCTGACAGATAAGCCTTCAGTAATACATCACACTGCCATCTACTGAACAAAGTATGTTATTGCAGCTTTTTTTATTGCTCTAAACCAGCTGATGGAAATTTCACTAATATGCATTTTCCCTAATGGCACATTTCAAAAATAGATTTAACTTGAATGGAAACTCATTTAAAACGTATGAGCGGCTTGACTGGCTGTCGATTATTTAGAGTCCTGTTGTTTGGTGTCTGGTAGGTCTTACACCTAAGTTTGCACTCCTGTATTTTCCATCCTCCTTCCAAATTCATTTCGGAAATAAAGGAAAATGTTCTGTGGATGATATGATGGAGGAGGAGGTCACCTTCAGAAAAAAAAAGGAAAATTGACAACAACGTAAACGTCTATATTTCTGCACATCTGGATTCTAACATAGAAAGCCGCGTGTCCGACCAATAACCCTTCTGAACAAAGAAATGTATTTATGTGACTGTGTCAGCCATGAGCTCAGGATGCTTCCAGTGTTCGCTCCCTTTTCCATAATTGAGTGTTCTACTTTGGGAAAACAGCCCTTGGTTGCACAGCAGGATCATTGGACTGAATGAATAATTGATCTAACATGAATAAGTGGTATAATTAGAGCATTTCATTCTGATTGGTTTTACACGGCTCCCCTGATAGCACAGGCAGTCACAAATGTAATATTTAATAACTATAATAGCTGAAAATTACATCAAGGCTTTGGAAAATAGAATTAAGACGAGAACGATTAAACTCCAGCCTCTTTATTACGCTGGAAGGAGCAATTTCAAGTCAACAACAATGGGCGGAAAATGGTAACAACCTTTCCCTGTGCTTACAGTTTTGGCTCTGAAATTGGGATACTGCCTCCAAAAAAGAAGATAAAAGCTTAATTTAGAAGACACAATTTCAAATGTGTTGTTTTTCTTCCTGAAATAATAGAAAAGTAGTGACAGCTATTTGGAAGATCCATCCAATGCTGTTACTTTACTTTAAATCTGCTCTCATTTCTTGTTTGAGTTTTTTTTTTATGCCAATCACACTTCAGCATCATGTCACCCAGTCATTTAATTTAGCTGAAGCTCATGCCCTGAAATTACTCTGCAACATCTCCATCTTCATGTGATGCATTTCTCTGATATGTAAACAAGTAATTGCCGACTTTTTTTCTCAGGGTTTTCTCTCTCTGTACTCTCAGTGTCCTGAAATGGGTGCACTTAAAAAAAGAAAAAGAAAAGAAAAGCTCAGGGCGAAGTTTCCAGCTAAAGTGCCTGTTAGGCTTGAATTAATCTGGAAAACTAATTATAGGATGGATGGTGCACTAAAAAACATGTGGATCTTAATTAATCAGTATTGTTTTTACACTCCAAAAAGTTTAAAAGTATTTGTTGAAACAAGTGACAATAACCTGAAATAAGACAAATGACTCTACTGCTAACTTAAAGGTGTGACTTGATTGAAAAAAAAAACACATCAAATTAATCCCTCATACCTTAAAATGTCACTCAACATTAGAGAAAAGGCGCCGTCAGGTAAACCGGATTGACTTTTTTCAATTGTGTTTCAAATTGATCTCTCAATGTCACAACAACACGGCCAGAAAGAGACGTGAACAGTAAAATTCACAATTCTGACAACTGAACATTGTTTGAACATTAATTGAACAGAAACACAGAAATACAATAGTTTAGGGTCAAAATGTTCTATGTTGATTAAATTGATTTCTTATTTCAGTTGTGATTACTATGATTTTGGAAGTTGCATCATCTGTTCAGGCCCGACACCAACAGCAGAAGTTCTGTCATGCACTTTTAGTCCGGCTACATTTCATTCAAACTGCAATTCTTGTTTCAGAAAAGTGAAGAGAAAACACCCAAAATTCACATTTAGCTGTTTTTTTTAATTTTGTTTTACTACCTTTTCTCTTTTTGCATCTCATCACAATAGATATCTCCTAAATTGACCAAAAGCCTGCATTAAATAAGGCCTGCTCTACATAACACTGCAGAAAACTTGTGACATGAAACAATATGATACTATTCAAATCCTCCAGTGTCTTCTAACCACCTTGTTTAGGTAGAAAATGTGTTCTGCTCGGGCTCTGTTTGAATCAGTTTTATAAAGGATTCTCACAGAAACGGCCCTCTAATGTTCTCTCAGGGATGAATCAGCAGCAGGATTTGTGACCTTTTCCTAAGCCGCCATCACAATAACCCCAGTGTGCCGGCGGTGCCACTGTGTGTGATCGTGGAAAGACGCGGACAAAGTCCACACAGTGCGGATTGGGCACGCTTTCGGAGCTAATTCACAAATGCCAAGAATTTTTGCAAAATAGCCACAATCTTTGATGGTGTCTCCACCGCAGCGCACAATGAGACCCAGAGAGCTGCCTCCCAGGCTCCGCTAAGTAGGGATGGCAAAAATGGAGATTAAGTGCCTTCATTCATTGACTTAATATGTTAAACAACGTGCGCCTCGGGTCTGCTGAAGGCCGAGTTTTCCAAAGCTGTTTATCAGTGACAACTTGTATTTCACTCTGCAGGGTCTGAGGGGTCCTGATGGCCCGGTCGGGGAGAAAGGGTCCTCTGGAGTAAAGGTGAGCACATGGTTGGAAAATTAAAGGTGACAGTGATTAAAAAAAATCAATTTCAGTGTCTTGAACATGCCTGAGAGAAATGCCCGGCCTTCCTAATGACACACATCAAATCTGTCCCTGGGAACGCTCGGAAAAACAACCCTAAAGAAACCCTGAGAACTTTTACAAGCAGCTTTGTTCAGCAGCATATAATTATTAACTATTTTTAACATCTGAAGGCGCTTTAGAGGACGCTCTTTGTTTGCTAGCTGCAAATCCACCAGCAGGGCCTTAAATCAAAGAGGAGCCAGCCAGTGACGGTGCTGGTGGAGCTTGGCGCTCGGGGACGCTGCAGCTCTGGGGGATTTCACAGAGCCGGTTAACTGAGCTGGATGTTTTTCTTTGCAGGGCCCTGATGGTCCACCAGGAAAATTGGGCCTCCCCGGGGAGATGGTGAGAAAAATCTGTCTTCTTTACGTCCCCCTTGTAGCAGTAATGACATTATTAGCAGTGTTAGCACAATCCAGGGTACGCTTGGCCTTTTAAAGTCCTGCAGGAATTCGTATCGAGGGTAAACAGAGTGGTTGTTGGTTATGTCCTGTCTCATTAAAACACGCACAGGGAAGCCTTTACACGCATTATTTTGGTTTGAATTGTAGATTTCATGCACATCTTATTGTGGCTTATGGGTTTGTGGAGACATTCAGTATGAGCAGAAATGATGATTCAAACGCTCAGTTGATGATCCATTTATCATTTTCTGTTGTACAAAGGTATTTAAATAGTTAACTTGAGTTGAAGTCGACAGAAAAGTGAAAAAAAGGCTACAATTAATAACAAAATCTGAATCTGAAGTAGAGATTTGCTGCTTTTATCTGTTTTATAGCATCACAAAATTTGGGATGCTGTGTAAAAATGTAAAAAACAACTTAACTTATCAAATTCAATGTGCACATTTATTCTCAACATATAATAATTAGTCTTTCTATCATTTAATTGAATATGTCTCATAAAGGATGAGAACATTTTTGTTCACAAAAACAAATGTTTGAACATAAAATATTTAATCTTGTATCATTTTAATTGAATATATGAGACCATAGATTAAAAAATGATCACAGTATGTTTTATTTACACGTCAAACAAATTCAGAATTGTGGTTTATATCATAATATCTCAATGTATGAATTAATCTCTGTAGGATTCCATGAAACTGAAAAAGAAAACCAGAAAGCTCTGTGTGGCATCAGAAGTAGACTGAAACCGTCTCCTGCGGTCTCTCTCAGGAGATTTGCTGCTTTTGTCTGTTTTCTATTATTGGAAAATTCAATATCTTAGTGATGTCGCGTGTGTGGGACAACTATTAGTAATTTGAAGAAACGGCTCGGGGCTCTCGCAGCTTATGTTTGTCATTTTTCACTATTTTCTGAAAGTTTAAGCCTACACAATAAAAATCAGTGATGACTTGCAGGCCTGTGTTTAATCACCCCTGTGCTGCTTTAGACGGGAATCATGACTCGGCTGTTTTGTGAAACCCAAAGACACAACAGCGAAGTGAACAGAGCCCCAAAAGTCTCTGACTTTAGCATGCTGTTAGAACAAACAAAACCATTAAAATGCGACTTACTTTTCCATTTGTGTCCTTGTGCTGCAGGGAAAGCTTGGCGAGCCAGGTGAAGCCGGGCCTCGGGGATTTCCAGTAAGTGATTGGGGCTAACAGAGAGTCTCTTTTAGGTCAGTCTTGGTTTTTGGGGAACAGTGGTGGATAAGTGAGGCCTGCGTGGCACACTGTTATTCTAGTGGGCGTCGTAGCATTTCAGCATGTGTGTGAGCACAAAACGTGTGTGTGTTATAAATGCTGTTCTGTTTTCAGGGTGTTCAAGGACCCTCAGGACCTCCAGGGGCCAAAGGAATAGCAGGAGAGCCAGTGAGTTTATTCATTGATTGTTTCATATTTAATTTTTATGGTTTATCTCCTTTGTTTTGGTTCAACTATTACGCATTTTGGAAGGCCTTTCTTTTCCTTTCAATTTGGAGATACTTCTTTTAGAAAAGAAGAAAGAAAACATCCAAATTCCAAATTCAGTGTTTATTTAACAACATAGACTATTTGCATCTATAGATTTTTCCTGAATTCACCAAAAAAATTCCCATTAGAAAATGCCTCATTCACAGCACCAGTCAAACTTCTTAATCAATGTTTGTTCTTCCTTTTCAACATTGTACATGAAAACTGAAGACACCAATACTGTGAAATAATTTAGTAAAAATAAAGCATAACGAGCCAGAATATGTTTTATATTCTTAGAAGTATCCACCTTTCATATGAAGCCAGCTTTGAACACTATCTTAACTTTACAGCCTTCAAAGCAAAAAGTTATTTTCTGATATTCTGTACGAAGACATGTTACGGAAGCAACATAGTCAATATGAAACAACAGTTTATCCCATTCACCTGTAAAGTCCTGCAAAATGTATCACATTTTACATTTTACATCCCAAAATGACTTTATTCTCATGTTTGGAACCAACATGTCCACGTAAATCCACCGGACTCTCAGGTTAAATTCCTACCTTTATTCTGAACATATTTGCAGAAGTGTTTGCTGATGTTTTATTTAACATTTCTTGATTGCATTTCTTTATTTTGATTCGTTGCACATCTTCATAGACTGATTAAAAATAGTCTTTGACTCTAATCCATCAGGGAAATGAAACAATTTTAAACCTGGCTTCTGGAAATGTATTTAAATTAGAGCATATTTACTAAGCGGAAGCCTCACCTGCATATGTAAACATTACATTTCAGAAAACTTTTAATGGAAAAAAAAAAGTGTCAATATATGAAATCAACTGGAGAAGTTTCAAGTTGAGTTCTAGTAACTTTACAGTTTGACCTCATTCACCTGTATTGTCCTGCAAAATGGATCAAATTTTACATTTAACATCCCAAAATTGAGCCAGACATCACTTAAACCCACCAGGCTTTCAGGTTAATTCCTATCTATATTACGGACTTTTTTACAGAGACGTTTGTTCATAAATCTTTCATAGTTGGATTCATTTAACAGTTATTGATAGCACTTCTTTTGGCTGTATTTGGGGATTTATGGAGTGATTAAAAGAACTCTATTACATCAATGAAATGAAACAAGAGTTTTGAACTTTGCTTTATCTAATGTCCTGGAAATATATATTCAAATTAAAGCCTCAGCTCCATATGTAAACATTAAACTTCAGAAAACTTGTAATGCATGAAAGAATTGTCTTAATGTGAGTTATCAGCTCTCCTGCACCGGCCGTGAACTCTGCTTCCCCTCTTGCATATAAACTCTGAATTTCTACTTTGACACCTTTTATTCAGAGCTTCCTAGAAACCCATATCCTGGTCAAAAAGCCCTGAACAACCTAATCCTCTTTCTCTCATTCTGCCCAAGTCTCGCAGACACAAGCAGGGAAGTAGTGAGTGTGAGACAATTTGATTTACACCATCCCCTTCCTGGAGAGGCAGCTTTATTGTAGCCTGAATGTGTCTCTATAACAGCAGGCCTGTTTCCATCACTTACAGAAGCTTTGGCTCAGTGTTTTGAAGGCTCTTAGCCCTGCAGATTAACTTATCTCCCCAAATCCACACTTTCTGCCTGCTTCTTATTTCTTTTCACATTTTTCCTCCTTCGCTGTCACTTTCAGAGGCACTTGTCCAAGATTAGAGAGTGCTCTTAACCTTTTTTTATTGGTGCCTGTGTTTTGTCGCCGCAGGGACCAGCGGGGCCACCGGGAACAATCGGGCCACTGGGGGAGATGGGTCCCAGGGTGAGTTTGATCACACAGCTGGTGAAAGAAGTCCCACTGACTTTAACGTCGGCACCGAATACTAAAGGCTGCTTTTGATTCAGGGGCCGCCGGGGAAGGACGGAGAGAGAGGACTGCCTGGTGAACCTGGAGAGAAGGTGAAGATTATGATTTTCTGATGGGATTTTTAGTTGATCATTAGGTGTTTAGCTGGTGGTGGAGGTTTACTCATGTTTGTGTTTTACCTTGAACACATGTTGCTTGATGACATTAGAATATCCTTTGCTGCAGTAAAAGGTCCTGGCCATTAGGGGGAGCACTTCCTGTTGCATGGAAGTATTTTATTGGTTCCGTGACCATGACATTAAAAAGGATTTAAAAGGACTGTAAAAGGGGGCAAGACACAAAATGAATACAAAGTTGGAAAAAAGATAAATTAAAATAACTTATAAGAGACCAAAAAAAAAGCAAATATACAAAAAAATGACCACCAAGAGACAGAAAAACAAAAACAAGATGTGTAACTACGATAAAAGGGAAAAAACAGCCACTGAAAAACTAAATGCTCTTAAAGAACACAAATACAAATTCACACAAAACAAATTACAAGAAAAGAAAAAGGAAATTGTGCAAGAACTACAAAGTGATATAAAATCACAAAAAATGCAAAAAAAAAAACAAAAAAAAAATTACAGGCATAAAACAACTCCAGAGAGACAAAGGTCTCAAAGAAACAATAAAACTACAAAGAGATAAAATCATGCAAAACCACAGAAATCTGTGCAACTACAAAGACATAACACTACAAAACAAGTTGCAACAGCTATGAAGTGTCTGTGTTTTGCCCCTTTGTAGGAAGGTTGTGTGGCCTTTTGCATTCCTGTACCCAGGAGCTCATTGTCTCATAATCTGCCCGTGCCAACACGCCTCTCTCTCAGCGCTTCTACCTACTTAGGCATCGATAATCCTGCTAGTATTTGTATCGGAAGCAGCCAATTAGAAATTCTTCCAGCTGGCTGAAATCTTGGCTGGGAGCAAAGGGCGTCCATCAGGAGATACAACACACCACCAGTGACTGTAAACATGTTTCTCCTCCTGACAGGGCGCCATCGGTCCGTCTGGCAGCAGCGGGGAGCAGGGCCTGATAGGCCAGAGGGTGAGTGTCTGAGGTTTTCTTCCTGTAGAGCAGGGGGTCCAAACTTTATTCCTGAGGGCCACGTGCAGAAAAGTATCACTCACCATTCAGTGAGAAATACTGCCTCACTCTAATGCACTAATATTGGTATAATACACTATATGCAGGTAAATTATGTTTGATAACGCGTTTAATAAAAAATAATAAACAAAATAGAAGAACATAATAGTATAACCACAGTAAACTGCAGAAGAAGAGCCCTTTAAGAAGTCAGTCCCAGCGAGGCTCTGCCCTCCTGGATCTGACAACATTACAGACTCAGATCCATTTCAGACACATGATTAGATCCTTATTGACATTATTGACACAACCCAAGTTTCATAAAAATGAGGTCAGTATTTTCTCTGTAATCCTGCTGAAGAAGAAAAGATCTTAAAATAGCTTGCATATTATAAATATAAACATATAAATAATTAGAGAGATGATCAAACAGCAAAGGCCGTTCCAGAAACACAGAAACTTTAACTGGACAAACTGCAAACAGAAACAGTTCAGCATTAATATTATGTGTGAGCCATAAACCAGTAGATTTTTAGATTCTGATACAGGCCAATTAAAACATTGATGGCGGGCCACAGTTGGTCCCCGGGCCGTAGTTTGGACACCGGTGCTGTAGAGTCAAAATGGCCAAATATATTCAGCGTCCTTCATCTCAAACTGTCAAAGACATTCAAAAGTAGACATGAATTAGTTTTTAATGTACAGAAACAGTTCTTCCAGTGTTTTGATTGCTCCAAATTTCTTTCCTCTTCTGTGATTATTGTCCTCGTAACACTAAAACATCCTGCAGCCATAATATCGTTTTGGTTTCTCTATCAGGGGGAGCCCGGCATCGATGGGGAGGCTGGACCAAGTGGACCTGATGGAGCCAAGGCAAGTTCAGAAATAAAAGACACTCTGTGACTTCAAATCTGATTTATTTATCACTCCATAAAGCCACGTGTTGTTTAGCGTGAAGGCCCTGGGTAGATGGAAAAATGTTGCTCTGGGGCTTTGGCTGGGAATCCAATTGTTGTCAATAACTTCAGCTCAGATGAATTCTTTCCCGAGTCCTATACGTCCGTGAACCCAGTGAACCCTCTGGTTTACTGTAGCAGCTTATTGTAATTAGGGAGACTATTGTTTGTGCGATATTGGCCTTTGGACAGTTGGAGCTGCATTGTGTTTGACGCTTAGTGAAAACAGATAGCAGGGCTATTCTAAGAACTCCAAAGTCTGGCAAGTATTGTGACAGAAAAAAAAAATAGAAAGCACAAAAAAGTGTGCCTATTCAGCAGAGCCTGCACTGCTGAAGCACGGACACAAACGGCGCTTGGCTCAGGGAAGAGGCTAAAATGTGATCCAGGGAACACTGAGGATTAGAATAGACTCAACCTGAGAGTCGGCTCAGCTCGGTGCTGTACAGGACGTTTTTCGTTAGTCTGCAGAGTAAACTGCTCTGAGAGGTTTTTGGCCGCGGCGCAGCTCCTGGATGGAAATCGACAGGTCCAGAGGGATTTTGCTGTTCTCTGTTAAGGGGATGAAAATCAGCACACCGTCATGGTTCATTGTCGTATTACTTGGTAACATTTACAATTTAAATTCAGCAAATAATTAGAGGAGGTCTAATGTTATTTTGACCACATCCTTCCAGCAGTCTGAAGCAAATTGAATATCTAATTCTGGCTTCCAGGCAAGAATAACAAGTGAGTCTAACCGCATAACAAAAGCCTCTTGTACTGTTTATCTGCAGCGTCAGTGAGCGGCGTCACAGCCTCACAGAGGAGCCATATTTGTTTACTGATTAATCACCAAGAGTTGTTATCAGGAAGTGGAGCCGGCGTGGGTGCATGGGGGACGGCCACCACGGAGCACCCAACTGACACTAAAAACACTATTTTCTGAGCAGGCACAGAAAAAACACCATAAATCATTGAGTAACATATTTGTTATTTAGAAAAATGACAAACTTAACATCACATTTAAGTCCAGTTTACTGTCTTTGCTGCCGTGCATCATGGGAATTTCGTGACAATGTTACTAACTTATCTAACTAATGAATGTAAGCTCTGTTCTGCTCCAGTCTCTTTGTATGACTCTAAATCCAACTTAAAGAGCAGCAAAATGTATAAATAAATGTATAAAGTGGGCCCCTGCTCCATCTACAGAGGGACAGGAGATTCTGATGCTCCAACATAATAACAATCATCATCTTTTTCTTCTCACTAGCTTGGCAACCAGCAAATAGGTGCATTACTGCCACCTGCTGGGCTGGAGAGTAACGCAGCAGATGCGCAATAACAAAAAATGAAAATGAAAGAGAACCAGCAAAAAAAAAAATGAAACATCTCTATAAATTCAGTTCCTTTTGGTTTCCTGTTCTAATTCCAGAGTTGGAGGTTATTCCAAGTGGAGGTGAGACTCAAATTGACTATGTTCGGACTTTACGAGGCATCTTGGGTGATCGGATCTCAAGACGCGTAACATCGTGGCTTGGAATGGAAAAATCTTTTTGGGTTGTTTGCATTTCTTCTGACCAATCACAGTAGCTCAGTGCAGTGACGACAACCAGGAAAGAAGATAATAGCACAAACAGGAGGGGGATTCAGTAGGAAATTGGCAGCAATAGTAAACTTATAATAACTATAGTCCACATCCTTTGATGGCCCAGGGAACCCAGGAAATGTGGAGAAAGAAGGATGCAAAGTCAAAGTAAATCCATAACTCAGCAGGAGATCAAACTGCAGGTTTGTCAGTGTGTTGTAGGCTTCACGCTGCTCACTAGAATATTCAGGAGGTGGGCTCATAGTGTGTCTGGTCTCCTGTCTGCCTGACATGTTTCTCAGTTTCTGTAAGGAAAATCAATGTCCTTCTGCTTGTTTTATCCATATATCCATGCTCCAAATGGGCTGGACTCTTATTTTTTTACTCACACATTTCCACTTGGACAGATCATTAGCTGGTTTGGGATTCAGTCCTTGCAGTTGTTTCAGTTCTTGCTTCAGTAAAAAGGCTTAAATCTGAAGTCCTTCTAACCAATTATGATGTTTTAGCATCAAATATACAGCTGTCAAGTCCCTGTGGCATTATTGTTATGATTATTTCTAAATGACAGTCTGTTGTGTCTAACTAATATGCATGATTATATGTAAATCTGGCTAAGAATTGTAGCTTTGCACACTTTTTCTATTCACTCAGTCAGATTCATGAGCTGCTCACCTGGAATGGTTGGTGTGATTTAACACTTTTTTTTTTATCTACTGCATAATTCCTCAAGTGGTTCATAGTTTGATGTCAGTTTCAGTGAATGTAGAAAATAAAATAATAAATTGAATGAGACGGTGTGTCCAAACCTTTGACTGGTGCTGTCGGTTTTCTGTCTATAAAAGGCTGAAATCATGGCTATCTTTCCTCAGCTGCATGATCAGATTTTTCATTAGTCTTCAACTCTCTCCAGGGTGACAAGGGGGACTGCGGTCAAGAGGGCGCCGGAGGAGAGAGGGGTGAGATCGGACTAAAAGGAAAGGAAGGACCCCTCGGGCCTCCGGGGCTGGTGGGTGTAAGGGTGAGTGTCTCAGCAGCCGACTCCAAATTTCCTCTCAATTCCCGTGTAAAGACAGCTCTTTTCTTCCACTTACAACCGCCTTCGATTTCCCCCTGCCAGGGTCAGGAGGGTAAACCTGGCAAAATTGGCGAAAGGGGAAAACCAGGAGAAAAGGTTGGTCAGTTCACTCGCTTGGTGCTGTGTGATGTGTGTCAGCTTGCTCTCTTGTACGGGCGTCTGAAAAGCTCCCTGCTGCAGCGTTAAACAAACAGAAACAGGTCGTTCACCTCTATAAGCATGCCTGTCAAACAGACTCTCAGCATTAAATGTTTAAATTGTCACGGCTGTTTGGAGACGTTTGTACTCTCACTGCATACCGGCTCATTGGTGGCGTCTCTCCAGGGGAGCAAAGGTCACCAAGGTCACCTGGGGGAGATCGGGCCAACCGGGGAGCAGGGAGAGGCGGGGTGTGTCGGGCAGAAGGGGGCGAGAGGAACCATCGGGCCGGTGGTAAGACTTCCCCACGTAGTTTACAGGACTGGCCTGGTTTTTGGTGGGTGTGAGTTTAAAGTGTATGTCTCCCCAGGGTGCTCCAGGGAGAATGGGCCAACAAGGAGATCCAGGAATATCAGGTTATGAGGTCAGTAGGGTGATGAATCAATGTGTTAAATTACAGGATGTTAAAACTGTGTAATTATATTTAATCTACTGTTAATTAAAAAAAATGTCAATAACAGCAAATATAAGGGGCAAAAATATTAATTGGCTGACATTGGCCTGACAAAGGTATATCTGTATCAGAGTAAATACGGTCTGATTTGTGATGTTCTGAAACTGTTTTATGCAATATATAATGCAGAAAATGTTACTTGCACTTTAAGAAATGATTATGTTATTATGTTTGATGCACATTTTTTAATTATTTAGTCTCAATTCAGCAACTTACTGAAAAATTAGATAAAAATGGAGGTTAGAAATTGATCCACTAAGTCACACAAATCAATCAAAAACTTCATTGTCCTTGTCAAT
>JAOWBC010001486.1:22871879-22897271 GCA_028566105.1 Hypoplectrus providencianus
ATTACATCCCTACTGACCTTTACATAGTTTAAATAAAGGCAATATTGCACAATATAGCATAGTTCAACATGTTGAAATAAATGTACATAGCTTAAACTGTTCCTATGCTTTTAAAACCAGTTAGTGTACTGTATATTGCTACTGTCCAAGTTTCTTTGCAGTTACGTTTATTGAAACATAAAGTGATATTTTTTGTTCTGGGGGTAAAAACACAAGAGCCCCTGTAGTGTGTTGTGCTGTGTCAGAACTGTGCATTGATCTTGAATTCCATATTTTTAGCATGGCGCTGCTTACTGTGGCAAAACACAAGCGCAGAAAAGTCACTGTGAGGTGGAAAGTATGAGACACTCCTCTACAAATAAACACTTTAAAACCAGACAAATAAATGACAATTAGTAGATGACCTGACCTGAAAAGTATGGAGACCCATTTACGACAGGAAAACAAAATTAAAATTATAAAATATAAACATCTCCCACCCTTATGAATGAAATAAATCAATTAAATATGACACAATATGACCTCTTTGCTATCCCAGGACCTGCTTGCTGTGAGGTGACAGGTCAAATTTTTATCCATTCCATAGATGTAATTTAGTGAAATGAAAATATAAGACAAAAAAAATTTGGATTAAAAACAATAATTTCTAGCTTTTTGTCTTTCTTTTACTTCACGGCAGGGATGCCTTCAGAGGTGAATGTATCTGGCACAAAAAAACCCCAAAAAAACAACTAACTAAAACATCACACAATAAAAAATAAAAATATCCCCAAATGAGCATTTCCTTTCAATTATTAATAAAAATAAAAATCTATAACCAACCCACCTATATCACTGGATCACAATGCTAATGCCCTTCTGAGATTTAACTCTCTAACAGTAGAAACGATGTTAGTGCAGCCGACATGACACGGTGAGGCTGAAATGCTAAATAATGAATCATTCATCACATTTGAAACGCCACTTGTGTCTTGGTTGTAACTGATTACTGATAACAGTGCACAGGAAGTGATTAAATGAAACATAAGAACAAAATATAAACCAAACTGTTCTGTTACTCCCATTATCATTTGATGGTGGGTGGTCTAGTGCAGCTCTGAATTTAATGATCAAAACGTGGTCATGAGTCCGATCATTTGTTTCAAAATCCACTAATGTCACAACAAATATGGTACGTAACACAGAAGGAGTGAACTAAAGTTAAGGCAACTGACCTGAAAGCCATGACTCACTTCCAAGAATGCCCCATAACCTCTTTCTTCCAAATGAATTAAATACTTTTCTTTAAATTTCATGGAATGTAGATTGATTTATTTTAAAGCTTTAAGCTATTTGAAGCTTAAATTTAAATTTCAAGAAAACATCACTGCAATGAAGTTTCAGAAGCAGCCGCTTAGAGCCTTATTGCACTGTTTTTCACATAAGAAAACTCCAGACAAACCCTTAGTCACTTTGCCCTAAAGAATCCAAAATAGGAATTTAAGTAGTTTTAAAGATGGCTGTAATCTCACGCAGGTGAACACTGCACCATATTTTGACTAATGTATTTCAGCAATTAAAAAAACAGAATAAACCTGTCAAGGTCAAAAGATTATATTAATCTTACAAAACAAGAATAAACTTAAAGTGAGCACAAGGCCAAGTGTTTAGAAAACATATTGAGGAAATGTTGAGTTATTCACATAAATAACACTCAACGATCAGGGCATTCAAGCAGACCAGTGCTTACTTCAAACCCAGCACAGGAAGGGTAAGAAACCAATCAAGAGCATCTGCATTCATTTCAAACTTTTTTTTTCCAATTTCTCAAGGCTCAACTTCAATATGAATATTGTGTCATACTTAACAAACTTCATTTTAGTTCTTTTGATGCACACACCACCCATTCATTCAAAACCTTTTCAACGTTTCCCAGATTTGTTCATTTTGTTTTGTGCCATTCATTACAAATGTGGATGCAGCATGACCAATAAACAGATTCTGCTAAATTCCCTCTGAGTAGTATACTGGCAGTAAGGGTTGGGTATCTGCTTGCAGATAAGACGCTGCACTAATGTGATTGTATGGGGGTGATGTTTTGGAACACTAGTCCACTGGGTAGCATTCAGGAGAATAATTGCTTTTCCTCAAGCGCTACGTCAAACACACTGCACATCTTTCCACAGAAAGAGGACATCAACCTCTCCACTGTGCCAAACTGGCTCCATGTACGGGCTGCAATGTGTAGTTTAATACCAAACACCGTACTGCGACCAAGACTCAGGCCAGACAAACACAACTCCTCAGCCTCAACTGCACCTGCTCTGCTGACAGTCTCCAAAGCGAAACCTCCACCATATACATCATCCTCTCAGACACACGGTTCATGATTAGTGATCGCTGATTTCTGATTTCATGTCATACTTTCATGATTTCCCAATGAATTCAAAACCAAACGCATCTGAAGAGACATATTAGCTCTTCATCCATCTACAGCAGGATAACAATTACTGCAAAAGTTACCATTCAGGTCAGATCATGATTGCTGATTACTGTGTACTGTGATGTCTGTCTAGTCAATATAAACAAAAACAGCATTTGTTTAATATTTTGGATAAACATCTGCATGATTTTCCTAAAAAAAAATAAATAATAAAATAAAATGCTCTATCTCCTGTCTAACAATACTGGATCATCTCTGCATTGGAGGTTTTGTTTTCCGGTGGATCTGTTACAGAAGAACTACTGTCCCAATTTTCATGAAAGTTGGTGAAAAGGAGTAGCATGCATCCGCCTGGGAAAGAACCCATTATGTCCTAAGCAGCAACTAATTTTCAATTTGATTCCAACCTACAGCCCCTCGGCAGATAATATTCCCCAGTCTTTCTGCCATTTAATGTCCATTTACAGCTGTACAACCTATTAACTGCAAAACATAAAACAGTAGAATTATAGATTGGATACGCAAACTATTTTCCACTGTAATTATCGCTGTGAGATGGGACATTGTCTTGTCAGAGATCTGCACTCTCCAAGTGCCAAACCAGTTTTAATAACGTACTCTATCGTGATGTGAGAAGAACTTAATATTTAAGTAAATGTGACCAGTTCAAACACTGTTCAAATCATTTTGTTTCTTTAGCAAAGTTGGCCTGCAGTTTTGCAAACTCTAATTTCTTCCCCATAACATGTAAACACAATCTGCTGACCACAATGGCTCTGCTACATTATTGCTATAAAAAGCATCATTACTTGGTTAAAAAGTCAAGGCCTGAGAATATTTTCTAAAGGAATGGCAATTAACTACACAGTTAAGTATTAAGGGAGCAACCAGAAGTTGCAAGTGTTTTGGTTCTACCAACTGAAACTGGTTTTGATACCCAACCTTACTGGCAGTACACTGCAGCAGGACTGCTGCCTGTGTCAACAGGCCCCCCTGGGACTTCACAGGCGTTCCTCCGGTGTCGGGGCCATTCTGTCAGTATCTGTTTTCTCTCAGACTCACAGACCTGCTCAAGCCTGTTCTTTGTCAACTTTCCACAACTGTTCCTTGACCTCTGTGGGCAGGGTGTTGAAGAGGTCCTCCTCCACAACGAGGCCGGTTCTCTTTAGCTGTCGGCACTCGCCCAGCTCGACCGGCAGACACTCCAGACGGTTTCCTCTCAGCTCTAGCTGTGTCAGCCCAGTCAACTCTCCAAAGCGCGATGGCAGAGACTGTAGGCAATTGTTCCCCAAGTTCAAAGTACGAAGCTTCTTGCACTGGAACAGCTCATTAGGCAGGCTCTCAATCTTTTTTCCAAGGAGGGGAGGGTGTTGTGGTGGGAGAGAAATGGAATGACGTTAGAATTAGTTTCAGTAGCAAAATTGTTGGAAAGAAACCATAAAGGATAGAGAAAATGTACAATAAACATAAATAAAAAGTGTTTACTCAGGTACTCACCCTGTTGGCTGTAACAGCCAGGTACTGAAGGTTCTGGAGGAAGCCAATGTCTGTAGGGATATAGGTTAGGTTGTTATGGCTCAGGTCCAGGAAGCGCAGCTTGCGGCAATAAAACAGCTGGCCGGGGATCTTCTCGATCTTGTTTCGGTTCAGATAGAGTTTCTCCAGGTTGGTCAGTGTGCCAATCTGGATGGGAATATAGGCAATCTGGTTGTACCAGAGCTTAAGGCAGACCAGCCGATGAAGGTGCTGGAAGCTGATGATCTCCTCGATGGTCTTCAGGTTGTTATCCTTCAGATCGATCTCCTGCAAGTTGTGCAAGCTGAAGATTGAGTGCGGTATGCGTTCGAGATCACAGCGAATGAGCTCCAGTTCTGTCAGGTTCACCATCTTTTTCAGGCTGTTGAGCACCATCAGCTTGGTGCCTTCATTATTGATGGAAAGCTTCTGGAGGTGCATGCCCACATCAGTCACCACCTGAGGTAGCTTGGTGAGATTGCTCTTCAGACGAAGAACTTTGAGCCTCTTGAGCTCCCGGAGCCCATCAATGACAATGTAACGGTTGTTCTCCGCACTGAGATTCCCGGTCAGATGGAGCTCACTGAGGTTCTTCAAACTATAGATCCAGAGGGGAATCTCTTTGATGTCAGTGAACTTGATGTGCAGAGACTTCAAGTTCTCGCGCAAAAAAGCCAATGCAGGGGCTTCGATTTTGGCTGGTGTGTGGTAAAGCCACATCTCTCGCAGGTTGACCAGCTGGGCGATGATTGGCGGGATGGTGATATCAGGAATAAGCTCCAGTTTTAGAACCTCCAGCTCCATCAGATCGAATACTGTGTCGGGAATGCCACTCAGCATGAAAAGGTGCAACTCCAACTTCTCCTGAGAGTTCTTGGTGATCCTCTGCCTGAGCTTGTCCAGTGTCCACTCATTGTTGAGGTTGAGCTGCCTCAGCTTATTCTCGCTTACTTCTGAGAGGAACACGGCAAAGCGTTTAGAGTAAAGAGGGTCATACTGATCGATCATGTGCATCATGAATGCAAAGTCATTCTTCACATCAGGTATGTCACTGTAACTGCTCTCTTCCCGTATTGACTCAAAGGAATACTTCTTTAGAGAGCGCCGGAGCATCCAGCAAAGTGTGTACATGCAGATCAAACCATAAACCACTACTAAGCTAATGTAGAAACAGGCTAAGATTTTAAAAAGTGTAGCCAATGGGTGAGCACAACGGTATACACTGTAACCTGTAAGGCTTTCTATATTCACAGAACAGTCAACACTGAATTTAATATCATGCACATAATACCCTGTATAGCAGATTATCAAAATAAACTTGATGACTTTGATTATAGTCTGACGGATGTACAATCTGTACACAATGTCTCCCTCTTCAACGTGTATGCGGAACTTCTTGACTTTTTCAAACAGGGCTTTTGCCTGTTCGCCCTCTTTCTTGTCCAAAACCCCTGTTTCTGTTCTGTCTACAATGCCCTGCTCAAAGCGTGTCTTTGTCCTTTGGAGCATAGGAACACTTGCTTCGACATCCTCACTGATGACGGACTCCTTGTGGTCCATCGAGCCGTTCATTTTCATTGGTTTTGGGTCACTTTCTTCAACTACTGTCTCTGACAGTGCCCTAGTCGTCCATGGGGAGTCAAAGCATTTCAGCAAGATGGATACAAAGTGCTCTAGTTTGGAACTAGTCCGTGGGAACTTAAACCAAAAGTTGCTACAGGCGAGGAAAATAAGGGTGTGAAGTAATACTAGATAAGGAAAATACTTGGCAAACCAGTGCAATCTATTCTCATAGCACACAGCATCCACATAGTTGTACTGGTGGCGATCCAGATCATACTGGATCCCTTTGGGCTCCAAGAACAATGAAGCAGAGAGGGTGGAATTCTTTTTGCAGGTCTCATTAACCACCCATTTGCAGGGCAGGCAGATCATCTTGTCCTGGGTGACCTGCAGTGTCCCCCCAAAGACAGATATCATCAGCATGACAATGGAGATGTAGTCGGTGAACACATCCCACCATGGTTTCAGGATGCGGTATGCCGGCTGTGTGTCCACAAAGTACCGCAGCTCAGTGATGGGGATCATGATTTATCTGTGTGAGGGAAATAAAATAGGATAAATTCAAAACCACACACAAGGATATTCCTTATTAGATTATATTCTTGTTTCAAATAAACACACTAAAAGCTCATTCCCCCATATACCTGAATAGCCTTTGGTTGAACCACAACACAATACAAATCCAAAGAAAAATCAATACTTCAATGCCAACTAACAAGGTCACACATCAGAACATTCTCAAAGGCTAATTTGAAGGCTGTCAGGAGTAATGAAATAGAGATTCCTCACACATGTTGTAACAAAAAATTGCCTGATTGACTTCATTGAGCAGGCTACCATGTTATTGATTGAACTATTGTTAAACAGACACAATTAATCTGACTTTCTAAAAAGGGTTGTGATACTGGACATAGCATTTCAAATATTGTAGCCAAATGACAAACCAGCAATCAATAAAGTATAAAGTCAATTTATTTGCACTTTCATTTAGTCCCTCTTCATTGAGAAAGAATTAATGCATTAGTTTCCACAAAGAAAATTGAAAAAAGTCACACAGGCAATATATGCATGGTATTGAAAGAATGAGTAAATATCAATACAATATTTAGAAAGTAAGAAAATTTTTAAAAAATGTCTTTCAAATGCACTGTAACCGTATGCATTCACCACCAAATATGGGAATGATGTTTGTCTCTTTCACTATATTATTATATAATTATTACTAATTTGAAAATTCAGGTACCAGCATCAGCATCAAAATTTAGCATCATGATATTGTGAAAGAGAATTCCATAAATCATAATTTTTATTCCAGCATTGCACACGCATGAGGGGTAAATTTAAAATATCCATGCCACCTTTGTTGTAGATTTAAAATATGGCCCAAAGGCAGTAAGACCCTTTAACATTATAAGTCTGATTTGATGACGTGTAATAGAAACAAACTTTCAAAATAGGAAAAGTAAATGGCATAATCTCTGTAATAACAAAAAAGGCTCTTAATGCACTTGAAAAATTATTCTACTTACATATCCAAACTGTAAAGCCCAATAACTCCATATGTAAACAAAGACGAGCGATCCACAACTACTCCTTAGCTGCTGCTGTACATCAAAGATAAAGCCCTCCAAGTCAACCTCTAGCCCTGTGAGTGCGACACACCCAGCATGCAAGCTTGAGAAGTCACTCTTCTAAAGATGATGTTCCGTTTTGGCTTGTTTAACCCAAACAACAGGGCCGCCAGAGGAGCCACCTTGCTCCCTTGCTCTCTATTCTTAGCCATTTCCGTTAATAATACCCAGAGTATTGTCTGTGGGGGCCTTGAGAAGCACCTCCCTCGACCTTCAGGAGGAGATCCTGTTTACCTTATAGGAGCTGCTGTCTCCAACTAGTGTCTCTCTGGAATATTCTACCGTCACCTTTTGCACCCACACCTCCCCCCAAAAACACACTTACACAACAAGAGTTTGGATTTGGCATTCATCAGAGGTTGTACTTTGTTAGGAAACTGTAACCACAAGGAGTCAAGACGCCTACTCTGATCCATGGCCAAATAAGAATATTTACACTGGCCCCAGTTCAGAAAAACTGTTGGACCCAGAATTTTTCCACTGAAGTACCCTGGTGTGGTTTGATGTTATGGTCAAGTACAACAAGAAAACTTATAAATGAAATGCTCACCGATATGAAGGTGTTATCTGTGCTCCAGTGCCTGATGATGACCCTGGTGGACAAGCCACTCTCTGTGTATCCAAAACTCTTCATGGACCATTGCCTCTCTCATCTCTTTGGGGTTGAACAAACCTGAAAAAGGGCACAGTAGAGACACACGTGTGGTTCAAGCTGTTCATTAACATCTTAGATGGTGACATACTATAGCAAAGACAAAGTTACCTATTTACGTCTTACATAAACAAATTGTGTTTTACAATACACTACGTGTGTATTTCAAGGCGAATACGCTTACGAATCAGTGTGCAGTTTTACGTAGCGCATATGATTTGCGTTGTCATATACATATGTTAATTTGAACGGATGTACCAACTATCCATCACTCTCCGCTCGTAACGCTAGCATGGGGTGCCTTTGTCATCTGGCTACGTAGCTGAGCAAGCACTTCTCAACATAAACTTGAAGCTTCGAGATTGTTTTCCCTATTTACAGTTAAATATTGTGACACGCTATATTTGCGAAAATACACTATTATCTGATAACGAGGTACTTGTACACATCAATCACAAACAAAAACAGTTATACGCTTTTAAAAAACATTAGCAAACAATGCTAGGTTATTAGCATGTGAGCTAACCTAGCTAGATATTATTTAGCACCGGCTTTCTCTCTCTCATCGGAAGTTTACATCCAATTATACCCTTGACTTAATAAGACAGCGAGACATTTCTAATAGGGATTTATACTACTGTGGCCTTCAACTTACTATGATTGACGTTCTATGGTCAAATCCAACGCTACTTTAATATCATTGGTTGCTAACAATTTGCGGTTGCTAGCACCTTCGCTTGCTAGCTGTTGTTTTTCCAGCACCTCCGAGACTCTTCTTCGGCGCTTACACCGCCCAGACGACTGGTGTCAGTGTGGTGCCTTGTGAACATACGTAGAAGAAGAACGCTTTTCCTGTTTCATTCTGATAGAGAGATGTTTATGTTTGGAGGACAAGGAGATTTTATGTTTTAAAACTGTTTTCACGACAAATAGTGTTTTTTAATATATATTTTTAAGAAATGTTGTCATTGAGCTCTTTTCGGACTGTAAGCTCATCCCGGGCTTCATTGCACCTAAACTGGCTGCTGACGAACCGACAGTCTGCTTACAAAACTGTTACATGTTCAGCACATTGCATGTCCACCAACTACCCCAGGAAGGAAACATGGCACAGCAACATGGACCTCAAAGCGAAGGGAAAGGGAAGACAGCTAATATGCTGTACGAATCGTGTCAGTTCACTCAGGAATTACTGTACAGGTCAGGTCAAACTGAACTGCTGGAACTGCAAACAGCCTCTTGACACAAGACCTGCATTATTCTGCATGTCATGTAAAGTCATCCAGCCCCCAGAAGAAGGAGCATCCTTCTTCAAAATAATGGACTGGTAAGTATGTTGCTTACCCACCATTATCTGTATAATATGGATATTGCATTTACCAAGATAGTCTGTAAACAAAACATTCATACCTGCCTTGTCTTGCCTTTTTCAGTGACTACACATTCACAGTGGACACAAAAAAACTGCAGAAAAAATACTTGCAGCTCCAGAGGTCTTTACATCCAGACAACTTCAGCCAGAAATCTGTGGTAGGCCAGGGGACTGGGGTGTGTGAATTGAGATCAGTTTGGTTTGTGAGTCAGAGGAGGCTGTTGTGTCTGTTATTGTGGTGCAGGAAATTAGGTTGGACCCTTTGTCCCCGTAAGGCCACCTAATTCTATATTGTAACCATGACTCAGTGTGATTTGTTCAACACATTAAAAGTTAGAAAAGTAAGAAATACAATTTAGACCCATAGAAGGCCGCTTTATCTGACCACCAGGCAAACCAGGTCAAGCAAGCAAGTTCAGTTATTGCATAATTTCTTGCCATGACGCATCAGGATTTTATTGTGAAGAAGTATATTTTAACACATTGTGTGTTGTAACTTAAAAGTCCAAAAGGAAGAGAAAAAAACCAAAGTAAATGACAAGTATGATTGACATGCAAGGAGGATTTAAAAACACTAAAATGCACATGAGAAGTCAAACGCATTTGCCAAATAAGTAAATTAGAAGTTTTAAGTGTGTTAAGTGTGTAAGTTATTACAAGATAGGTAAAGACTTTATGAAAGTAAGTCAAAAGTATACTATCTGACATGTGTAGACACCTTTTTATTCTTCATGTATTTCATAACTCCTGCTAGAGTGGGCCTGTGGCATTAAATGGGAGGGTAAGGCAGCCACGCTGGAGACAGGAAATATATGCTGTTTTATGCCATAAGTGCATTTTTGATGCATCATTTGTTGTTATAGAGCATCTTTTGTTGTACAAATGCACAACAGGAAGCTAAGAAACTAAGTATTTCTAATTGTACGAACTGACTTTTAGGTATTAGGGAAATAAGGGAAAAAAAAAAAAAAAGTTCAATCATAAAAGCAATAAAGAAAAAGTAATATCAGTCATTACTGGCCAAATCCAGTGTTTCAGTAATGGTGCTGATCCCTGGTTTTATTACACATATCCACTCCAAATATCATGACATTGTGAAATAAAATTACACAAACCATGATAAAAAAAAGTTGGCGCACTTTTTAATGCGTCATCTTTTGTTATAGAGCATCTTCGGTTACAGGACTCCACATTTCTAACAGACCACCTGCGTTATCGAGAAAGGAATGTAATTTTTTAGACATGGGTGTTTACCAAGCGGGGAAGATGTAATGAAAGGGGATATCTAGTTGCATCGTGGGAAATAAAGGTTGTGCAGTGTTTGGGGAGTTTGACCTGCACTAAGAAGGGACTAAAAATCAGGAGATGACAGCCTGTGTTGCTTTGAGTACCTCTCTAAGTAACTGATCCATGCTGAGAAAGGAATAAAAGTTAGAATATGTCAAAGTCCAGCTGCTGTGAGTAACTCTTTAAGTGATTATATAGAATGTATCAATAAAATGCATAGAGAGAACTCATGCTGATTCTCTTCACTTAAGTAAAAACAAGGGGAAGAGGTCTAATTTTGGTTTGTCCACTGATTTTGGATGGAGCACTACCTCTATGTTAAGAAAATAAAATTGCTCTTCTCCTCCTCTTCACTTTTTATTTGTCGCCTCTTGTAGGCGGATAAGTTTACTTTTCTAACGCCAGAATCTTGTGAGGGAAAAAATCAGTTTGATGTACCTGGTAAATCACATTCAGCCCAAAGCACAGTTAGGCTGATGAGACAGGCGGGCCTATATTTTACATAAAAAGCGTGACTAGTGCAGCTTTAAAATGTCACAAAAAAGAAATAAGACTTGTCTAAATGTATCCGAGCAGTTTCAAGTTGAATGTGTTTATAGGTTATTTTACAAAGTGGTGAACGGTTGACTGAATTTTTGCGTTATCAAGTTTCCCCCTTGTGAATCATTAGAAAAATTGCCTGGCAGTTTAGAAGAATAAGCATTATGCATGCAGGGGGGAGAGGTGTGTTGCTTCACAAGTAATTTATTCTTTACACCCAGGTGCAATAGCACAATGCAGAATGTTGTCATGATATGATATAAAAGCTTAACTCATATTCAGCAAAATGAGAGAGAGAGGAGAGGTAGCCTAAATGGTTTTCTTCACGCACAACCTGTCCAATATTGTACAGACTCTGTTTTATTTATCAGCACCTCTGGCCATTTTCTCTTAATTAGACATCTTCCAGCCTCAGGGGTCTTCATCATATATAGAAAACTCATTACTTATACAAGGCTACAAGCCAGCCACCTACTGCACTGGTTGTTATTACAGAAACAGCTCGGCACGATGGGCCCATGGGCCTGAGCTTGAGAATATTGATTTTCACAAGAGCTGACAGACCTGATAGCTACAAAATGTACTCGGATCTGCCAACCATTTCCAAGATATTTTCCTCCCCGGCTTGTTTCCACATGTCTGTCGTGTCAAACTTACACCTGGATCCCTTGAAGAGTCCCAAACTGCTCGACTACAAAGGAGTAGCTGTGTGTCATACACGTAATTGTCAGTATCGCCGAGGATTTGGTGTTTTAAAAATTGACAGTGGTATAGATTGGGATGACAAGGTGTGAAATAGCTCTGATGTAATTCCCTTTTGTGACACTTTGATGTGTTACTCTGTATAATGTGAATATTTCTTGTACAAAATGAACAGCATGTTAGTTAAAGTCACAGTGACGGAGAGTTTCTTTCCTTTTTTTTTTAATGAATGAATATGAAGTGAAGGTGATTAGAAGCAAACTTACCGGGACCTTCTTTTGCAGAGAGAACAGGAGTATTCAGAAAGCCACTCAGCTCTGGTGAACAAAGCATACCAGACTCTGCTAAAGCCTTTGAGTCGTGGTCTTTATATGGTGAGTCTGAAATCCCTGGCTTAACTTCTAATGAATAGTTTATTTTCATAACTCCAAGGTCTGCCTGTCTGCTCGCTCATAGTGGAGAAACGTCTTTAACATCAGACTGTCAGAAGTGGCACCATGCTTTTAAAGGAGCAGCTTTTGATGGGCTGTATGTGATGTAATGTTTCAGCTGGAGCTGGAGGGGATGCGTATAGAGGAGGGCACCGACTCCGGAGCAGATTCTCAGTTTTTAATGGAGCTGATGGAGATCAATGAGGCCCTTGATGAAGCACAGACTCCAGAGGAGGCCAATAAGATCGGCCAAGACACAAAAGGTAAATAAATATGCCCGTTGAGTTTATTGAGTGGAAGTCTGACTGAGTGTTGGCGTTAGCTTAGCGCAGGTGGACGACTGTTTGCACCTGGTTAATCAGTACTGACACACACAAATGGAGCTATATCAGATGCTTGACTAGTTTTACCTCGCCAGGCCTAAAAACTGACTTTAAACAATATCATGAATAAAAATCGCTTCTTGGCTACACTGCTCACTGGCTCAGATATTCTATGTTTTAAGGGTTAAAGCTGAAGTTTTTAGTTCTGGTTGATTCAGTGACAGCCAAAAAACGTTTACCTACAATGTTGGTGTGCAAGCACAGGCAGGTTTCTGAGGACCCATTGAAGCGCAGTGTTGAGTGTGAGCCATGAAATCTTACGGATATCCTAATTAGCTATGGATTATGCAAAAGATAACATACGTTTTTTGCTTATTCAAAATTTCCAGTTTTACAGCAGCATAGTGGCTGGAAATATAGAAAGGAGCTTCAGTAACCGGTGGAGGCAGATGGCCGCCCACCCTGAGCCTGGTTCTGCTCGAGGTTTCTGCCTTTCAGAAAGCCTGGTTCTCCTTACTACTGTCGTGTTGCCTACACATGCTCATGGTGGAATTTGTTGGGTGTCTCTTTGTAAAAATAGCTATTTTGAAGGGTATGGTTTAGACCTACTGTTCATGTAAAGTGCCTTGAGATGGCTTTTGTTATGAATTGGCGCTACACAAATAAATTGAATTAGGGTTAGGGATGGTAAACGAGCAATATGGCAATTAAACATTAAAAATATATAAAACAATTACAGATAAAATGTCTAAACAATTATTATTATTAGTATTATTTATTTGTTTGTTTATTTGTGTGTGTGAGTGTCTAGGATGTTGTGACCAACACGGGCTGGGGTGGGGAAGGGGAAGGGGGCGCTACAGGCAATTTACAGACACTGTATTATGACATGAAGCTCCACTTGCCAAATTAATCTCGTCTCTTCGACTTTTATGTCATACTGGTTTTCTCTTGTAGGGACGTGCTACTGCTCTATCTCTATCTGTATTGTTGCTTAAGAAAATCAATAAAAAGATTTAAAAAAACATCAGACTTGTAAAGACATAAAGGTAATGAGAATTTAAACAAAAGGAAAATAAAAAATATAGAAATGTAATTGTGATTACTACAGAGATGTTAGATTACTGATTCCTGAAATATTTCAAGCATTCCCAGAAAAACAGCCTCCCAAACGGTTAGCTGTTTAGCTAATGATCCGTACTCTCCAACAGTGCTATGGGACGCAACTGCAGTGTGTCATGGCAGGCTGGTTGCTCTGGACCAAAGGAAGTGCAGCGTGAAGTTGTTTAGATGAGCAGTTCTCATAAATACCAATCAGCCCGATCGGATCGGGAACGTTTTGAACAAGTTCTGCACTCGTCTTGCTTTGCAAACGAAAAAAGTGTCTTTGTATGCATCAAACTGTGTTAAAATGTGACTCCTTGTGTGCCATGTGTTGTTAACATATGGAGAATCGTCTCCTCCACACTTGCAGGGAAGCTGGCAGTGTTGACGAAGGAGATAGACGCTGCCCTTCTTAAAGGTAATGCTTTCAGGCGTTTGCATTGAAACATTTTCTGTCTCTCCCACTCATTCCTTTGTTTGTTTTGTAATCTATGCCGAAGCTTTCATTTAAGTCACCGAGTGAGTCAGCGATTGAACTTCCTCTTGCACTCTCTCTCACTCTCTCTTTTTTTTTTTTTTTTATCAGGAGAGCTTCAAGCTGCCAAAGCCCTGCTTGCCCAAATGAAATACTATGCAAACATTGAAGAGAAAGTGAAGGAAAAACTTTCTGAATTCATGTAATTCCCTCTCTATTTAGTGCCACTTTATTTTATATTTTTAGCTACTCACAAAAAGTTTTGCACAGAGGCACGCAAATTATTGTACATTTGTCTTTATGTAAATGTGTTGTTCAAGATGAATAATAAAACTACTTGTTATGCATAATACGTATGGTGATTTGTAGTTAATCTGATGCTTTTGGATTAAAAACTGTACAGCTATAAGGGTTGGAATTGGATGCATATAGTATTCCACTAATTTCACAAGCCTAATCATACCCACTTGCACCTAATGTATCATTTAATATGACAGAGACCTATAATTGGCTCTGATTAAACGTTCTGCTCAGAGTGTTTATATGATTATCCTGCCTATCAGTTCAGCATTTTGTCATGTGGGGCTCGCACACAGGAACGGGACTCCGGTTTAGCTCAGCTCAGCTCAGCTCAGTTCCTCCGGGTGCCTTTAGGTGGAGACATAACTCCTTGACAATCATCATGCAGAGGAGCAGTACATGTTGTACAAACTGGATATGAGACCAGAAGGAAGTCCTTTATTGGTGAAGACAACCTATTGAATTATGTATATTGGCTTCATATATAGCATTAATGCTATGATAATAAGGAAGGCCCCACTGAATGGCGATTACCTGATGAGCCAAAGATCTATGATTGCTGTAAAGCTGTACATTGACCCTGCACACCTACGCCTGCAGCACACCGGCATGTGCATCAGATTGTAAATTCTCCCCCATTTAGGCTGGGTTTTCCTCACCACAGAGTCATAATCTGTAATTAAACTGCAAATTGGAGCTCCAGTCACATCAAGGCGTTTGATCCGAGAAACTGATACAGGTGTTATCACGCTGGAATAAGAGGAGGTGTCCCTTTATCTGATGGCAGAAAGTGAACCATCAGATCACATTTCATATGAAAAATGTTATTTGAGATGCACTCACATCACAGTCTAAACCATTTAGTGTGTATTAGTGGTTTTGCACTGGCTGTTTTTTTCTGCCCCATGCCACAATGGAGCAACCCACTGTAACACATCCTGACTGGTTGTTTATTAAGTCTGGAACAACAATGTCATGTGTCTAAGGCGGTTTCGGGTTTTTTACCATGGAGGAGCATTTTCCTTAATACACATGGATAGTCATTGAATTAAACAGGGCTTCTCCCACCACAAGGAGACTAACAGGCCTATTTATTATTCATGTCGTAATCGGAAGGCATCTACGGCGCCTTTGAATTAATGAGAAAATGTGATCGACCAACACTGAGGCCACTGCTGTCTCCCAGAACTCTTTCAAATTGAGTTTGAAAGAGACGAAAGGAAAGAAAACGCAATACAGCTGGGCTGTGAAATTGACTTGGATGGGGAAAATAGACTAGGTACATGCAAGCATCATGCTCTGGTCATGTTGCACCGAGTTTATTCAGACATTCTGTAGAGGCCTTCATGACCCAGGTAATGAAATTCCTTTTGGTTATGTTGAGTATTGCACTAGTTTGACATTCTGGGAAATTAGCTAATTGAATTTGTTATTAAGAGTTAGATAAGAATATTGATACCACTCTCACAAAAAAATAACATTTCCACTCATTTTTAAAGGAAGATATATTAGAATTTATATCTTGTGAGTGAAATTCATGTTGAAAAATGTAAAGTACTGTACAAATGTAAATTTGTTCTGACTACATTCCTAGTGAAGTAGACCACAGTTTTGCTAACACAAACAAACACAAAAAGGAAGCACATCAACATAAGACCTAGCAAGCCAGCTAATATTACTTACTCATGCAAGAAGACCAGTTTGCTGTTAGTATTTCAACCTTTTATTTAACAAAGTTCTTTCAGATGCCAGTCAGATTTACTCCAGTGCCCCTTTTGCTTGGTTGTGTGATTTCTCACTTTCTTTGCTTAGCTTTCTCTGTCAATGTCCTCCTTCGTTTCTTTCTCCAAAGAATGTGTGCTGGTACATTATTATCTGTATCTGTTCAACCAATTAAATGATCATTATCTGCATATGTACTCAGAATTGGCAGGGATCAAATTGTAAGTGAATGACCTCTCATTGCCTTTTGTTACATTTAAATAGACTGAATATATAGCTGCATCGCCTTGTTTCAAGTCTTTCTGCTAAGCTAAGCTAAGCTAACCAGCTGCAGACTGTAGATCAATATTTATCAGACAGATGTAACAGTGGCATTTATTTTTCAATGCAATTAAGCAAGAAGTGCATTCCTCAAAATTTTCAATTCCTGAAACACGTTGGATGAATCCTCGTAATGAGAGCAATAAGCATTAATACCTAATTATACCAATGTCTTCCTTCAGTATTTTGAATTACATTCTAGATGAGGCTTACTTTGTGTTTTAGTTTTCATACCATCACAAATCCTCCCTCTGAGACTCATTTCATGACTTCATGCATTTTCTTGTGAAAAATCTAATTATTCTAGGCATATTGGCCAAGTGTTATAACTTGGATAATCGCTGGAGAGCAATTTCACCTGGATTAAGGTGTCTAATCAGCCCCAAACAACGTGACTAATGGTGCATGTCCTAATTGCAGTATTAATCATCCCCATATGGTCTTAACGTAAATATCATAATAAGATTAATGTGTTCTCGTGACCCATGTCTTCATCATAATGTTCTCTCAATCACGTTCAGACTGTTGGTGGGCGACTAAAAAAAACAACTGCAGTACTTTTTACGGAAGCACTAATGGAAAGAAATCCTCATTATAGGCTATTTGTCTTATGAAGATGGAGTACAAACACTGCTGAATGTTATAGAAACCTTCAACTCAGGTCTGATTGACAAAAGTCTGAACCAGTGGAGGATGACTCACTGGAGCTGAGCTCTTTTTGCCTCAGAGCCGAGCAGCAGTCTTTATGATCCTCGCCCCTCTGCTCAGCCTCTGTGTGACTCAGCCGGCGAGTGTCAGTCCCGTCATCCCACAGATACCTCAAGCCCGCTGTGTGTACTTGTGTCTCACCAGGTAGTAATGCCATTATAATCTACCATTATTAGGCTTTCTTCCCGCCCTTAATCCGTGTTTTTATGTTGTTGGCCTCATCTCTTTACCAAACCGTGTCTTTGCCTTCCCACAAAGCTCCTGAACTGCAGCCCACTTTAAAACCTGTTACTCCACAAAGGTGCACTCAGGATTTTTGACTCCTTTGCTTAGTAATAACTGTGCATATTTCCTCCATAACCCACTCATTTCAACTTGGCGACACTGTGATTTGTGTCTACAGAGGAATGTGAAAGTATTCACAAAGATCAATCTGCTGTTTACACAGCCTGCTATCAGTGGCAGCAACACATCACCTGGCATGGCCCATACGTCTGCTAATGCAATTCTACTGCAAACATATAGGAAATAGAAGCTGGCAGAGTCAAATTAATACTATGATTTGTTTCCCCTTTGCTTTTTAAACACATGGGTAAACTATCATTCATGCCCTTGAATTTTGTGTCCTTGGACTGTAAGAAAATATGGATAGATTTGAGTGTTGATATTATGTTTTGTGATACTGAATTGAATCTCAATAAGGTGCTTCATTTTCAATTAATAGTTTACATGCATAGATTCACAGAAGACATAATAAACAAGAAGAAGAGCTATGATGTTGATGTGAATGATAATACCTGTGCCACTATCCCTATCCTATTGCTACATTCCTGCCAATACAGGGCCCTATCTTCTCATTAGCATCTTATCTCCAACTTAAATGGGGAATCAGTTCATTAAAACTGTGGTTGAGATATCTCCAGCACTCTAGATTGCTTTCTTTTTTCCCCCCATTGAATGTAATTACAAGTCAAATCAGAACACACTTTGACAATAACCTCCTTTCTTCTCAGCTACATGTTTGTAGGGTGAATTCCCAAAGGTGATCCTCGCTGCGGCGGGCGAGCCGCTGCTCTCAGCTTTTGGTATTAGGCCCTGCTGAGAGATTTCTGGGGGAATCTCTGCTCTCCTCAGCAATATGAGGCAAAGGCCAGTGCTTTTAGACACGGCGTGTTTGTGTGTGTGTGTGCACACGTGGTGGTATGTATTTGTGCAGAGCTGCCGTATCTTCAAATCCCTTTGACTTCTCAGAATGGGTAAGCGGCCCACCAAAGAGCAGTTGTCAAGAAATCCCCTTATCAATTGCCTTCTGCTGAACCTCTTGTGACATGTATTGCTCCAAATTATACTGGATTTGAACTGGTACACTGCTTCAATCAGGTACATTCTGTTTCCAGCAGCCTACAAAGAGCCACTATATATTCCAGGTTTAACACAAAGTGGCGTTTTTTTTATATTTATCTCAGTGGGAATTACCATGTGTGCCACTGGTACATAGTTTGCTTCTCCTTTTTGCTACCAACACAAATTCCTGATCCTGTGCTGTAGTCTGTATTGCTTGTAGATGTCAGGATATTATTCTGTGTCCTCATAACTGGGTCACTAATGTAACTCAGACTTTCTCTACTGTATTTTTATAGATGGCAAAGTGTTCAGACAAACCACACTTGCTATTCCAGTGCTTGTCTGGGAGAGTTATTTGAGCAAAAGCCTTGAACATCCCATATTCTTACAGCTGCATTTTTTCACCTGTAGGCGTGGCGATGCAAACGTTCTGTAGCTGTAATTGTAAACGGATGTGTTGTTTCCATCTACAAAAAGAAAAAAAAATCTAATATCTGAAATGCTCATAACATTTCCCCAGTTCTGAGGAGAGTTATCCCCACGGAAAAAGAGGGGTCCTGTTTTAATTAAACATCTGTGAAGCAGCAGGCTGCGGGCGGATCGGCGAGTTAAGAGGGATTTTTTGGGAGCTCGGCTGTCCCATTGAAACACCAGGAGATATCGCTTCAAAAAGCTCCTTTGTGGCTCTTGAGTTTGGGAAGCCTTTGAAGGGGAAGAACCGGGGGGTTTAAACAAGGTGCATGCATGGGGAAACACCGATCAGCCATTCACTTTCAGCTGAGTTGAGTGCAAACCGCTCGCCCTCCTCACCTTATCTCCCCTCCTGTGCTGCAGAAACTCCCCCGCTGCCGATCACACCGCAATCACCGGGTCCACGATTCAGATGTGCTCTGATTGTTCCTCACCTCATCTGAATACCTTGCATAGCGCTCAGTCACCGGGTGTCAGTACTTCTGATTATTTCAAGTAGGGTTGTATGAGGCACTTATTCAAAGTACAGTAGATGGCTGTTAGCCTTTTTTAAGTGGTTAAAAAAGTTTTTTTGCTGCTGCCCCCTCCACGGAAGTTCACTATTTAGCTTTTATGTCACTATGTCTGTCGGATTCTCCAAACTTAGGGCGTGCCGGCCGCCATCTAATGAAAGCAATACCCTAACTATGTGCAAGTACGTCTGACAACCAGTCTTCAAAATCCGAATTAAACATTTTAGGCAAAAATTTGTACAATCAAATCAAAAATGTACTTATTATAATACAAAAATTAACATAATACTAAATACATTCAGTACCAAATACTTGCTAACATTATCTAGATCTGTAATGTGACTTATTTTGTGAACCAATGGTGGAAGCACATTTAACCAAGTACTGTACTGCAATTTTAGGTTCTTGCACTTCACTTGAGTGATTCTGTTTTATGTAACTTTAAACTTCAACTTCACAACATTTTGAGGCAAATGCACCTTTTACTCCACTATGTCTGCTGTTAGTTTTAGTTTTTTCAGCTCAAGTTTTAACATCAAAACATGATGAATTTAAAGTGAATCGACATTTTGTGAAAGGTAATATTTGAATGCAGGGAATTTACTAAAGTAAGGGATCACTGCTGCTGGGAAATAAGCTTTTGCCATCATGGTGTATTAAAAACATCTGGATACAGTGGATTTTTTTTTATAACTTTGTTGTTGCTTGTTGCAGCCTTCAGCCAAAAATAATGACAGTTAAGAGTGAAGTAAAAAAAAAAAAAACACAACAACATCAAAATCTAATTTCAGGCTATAAAACAACAATGAATTGACAGACTAAAAAGCTCTGCAGAGATAAAGAGGACCTGCAGAGCCAAGTAATAATTCTCAGTGGGTTTACCACTGAGCCCACGCACACGTTGTTATTATCAACATATTGATTACAGCAGCAGAAAACCTAAACTGCCAATTCACTACATGAAGCTCATTAGAGCAAAATCTGGAGATGATTTTGTTTTTTGCACCAAGTACAAAATGTCCTCCCCTACCTGGAAAAACACGCCAGGTGACGGTGCGTTTTTTCCACGTGTTTAAGTTACTCGGCACAACGCAGACGTCTCGCTGCCGCGTCTGTGCAATTGAATTGAAGCGTAAACGATGGTTACAAACTGCCTAACGCCTCCTAGATTGTGAGCAGCGACGGGGACGCACGGCACGCTCACCGGTTGCCGTGAATGCTAATGTGCAATCTTCAAGTAAAGAGATATCACGCCGCGCCTCGGCTTTACTGCAGGTGGGCCAGACAGGATTCATTTCTGAAGGAAGACCAGACAAGATGATTGCATTGTGGTGCGAGTACAAACCAATTCTGAGCTCTGAAAACAAAGTTCTATCATTGAGATTTATTACTATGCAGGAATTCAGCCAAATCCCTGCACCTGTGGCACTATATTGCCTTGACTCAATATTGTCCGTGAGCCTCAACACATTCTCCCGCCTTCTCATACGGGGGGGAAGAGAATTTGCAGTCAGCGACGCACATTAATTTGTAAGGCCTCGCTTTTCAAGCAAACAAAAGAAGCAACAGTCCCCCTCTCCGCTTGTGCTGCTGATATCTCACATAATGATGACTCTCGTTACTCCATGCATCCTACCAAGTTCAACAACAAGCTAACCTTTTTCTACTGCAGCTGTTTCTATGACAACGCGAGCCCCTGCTGCAACTTTAAAGCGTGATAAACACAAAAGCCAGAAAATGGATTTGATTGATCTCGCTTCTCTCCGCGGGATTGATATCGAGACTGATGGGGGTGTTTAGGCTAACAAGCAAAGATCAAAACGCGATAATGTTTTTGCTCCACTTACAAATTCGCCGCGGTTTAATATTTCTGAACACTCTGCGAGAATTATGTCTGGATTTCTTAAGCTGTCAGACTGCATTAAATGTGCATGACAGCATGAACCCTGTGCAGGGAAGGTCACGTTCAATGCCCTGTCAATATCAAGGTAGGAAGGAACAATTCAACCTAAAATATGGAAAACAAATGCTTCCTCTCACCTGTAGTGTTGTTTATTAAGGAGGTGGATTGCTGCCACAATAATAATAATAATAATAATAATAATAAAACTCCTTTTATCTTGTTATAACAAGATATTATCACATTATTTTGAGATAGTTTCTCTTTATGAGATTGAGCATGATATGGATGATATGGATAACATTATCATCCACTGGGCTCAATAATTGAGGAATCTCACCATGTCTCAAACCAAAGTTAAAGTAGAATTTTATTAAATCCTCCATACAAGCCGTAGCCTATTCTCGCCTCTCATGTCGTTAAATCAAAAATCACAAGAAAGTATCTTTTTTTTAATTTAATCACTCAGTTAAAAAGTGAAAGTGAAAGTAAACTGAAGCATAATTGCAACAGTAGAGTTAGCATTAAACATTGCATTTAATATAAGAAATTAAACCTGAACAATAAAGTAATGAGTATATTAATGAGTGTACCTGGCCGAGGAGAGCACGGCCTGAGAAGCACGTGAAAGTTTCTCATTATAATGAGATAAATGGAGGATACGTTTTATCGGCGTGGCAGTAAACTTATCACTCTACATAGTGAAGTTACAGCTTTGATCGTTCCCTGTATTTGTTCCCTGTATTCAGGTGTGGCTGCTGGTTGAGCTGTCACCCACTGATTACAAAGCCGGAGTTTCGATCCCTGATCAAATACATGGTCATGATTTCTGATATAGAAACAAACCAGACAGAAAATAGTTCCTATAGAAACCCGCTTACAGCAAGGTTTATGGATTATTTAACTTCCCCACTCGTGATTCCTTGAAAGAAACATAACTGTCTTTTGTCTTTTGGTGCTTTGAGAATTTGTGATTTCTGGGGTGAACTATCCCTTTAAACTCCTTTTGAGGAAAAGTTGCAGACCTGTCTCTGTGTGTTATGAAAACATGGCTGCATTATTGCCCACAGCAGCCATTGGCTGTGTGTGTTATATGAAGCTCCCGGTGAAGAGGAAACCTTGGGCTTTTCTCTGCATCGCTCTCCTTATTGCATTTGACAGGACAGGGACCACATACCTCAATCCTGTCACCAGCTCAAATTGAGCCCTTTGAGAAAGTGCTGTGCCACTGACCCCTTGGGCTTCACTCGGTGCCTCTTCAGCTAAAAAAAACACCCAGAATATGTTGTCCACCTTCGCCGCCGCCCCGGCTCGCAAAGTCACAGGGATTGCTGCTGTAATCCAGACTCAGGGAGAGAAAATCAGCAACATGAGATGATGCGCGGCACGATTATGATGCAGCATCCTCAGTTTAAGTCTCTTGCCAATCACCAGAGTGGAGAGAAATTAATCACTCTCGGGGCTGTCAGTTGGCGTCAGCCAGGAGACATTTATCTTTGAACCCATGTCAGTAATTTGGCAATAACGGTTCCTTTGATTAATTCACTGCCTGAATCTCTGCCAGGAGAGCAGGAGTTCAGAGACAGTGACAGATTGATGGTGCTTGTATCCTGTAATTCCACGGCCCTCCATCTTTACAGTGATTACACTTGTGTTAAAAAAGACAATACATGCAATGGCGCGCCCCTAAATGCGATGATATTTTTGAATCACTGCTGGAGGTGTCAGCATGAGTGTGGCTGTTCGCCGTATCCGCTGTGCTGTCAGGAAGTTGCAGCTGATTTCAGCCTCGTTACGGAGCGGTGCTGAGGATCGTGTGCCAGCGCTGGCTCGCCGTGTCCTCAGATCAGCTTCATGCTGCTTAAGCAAAACTGTTGACACATCTCAAGCAAACAAAGTTTATTGGAGCATGCATCCGAAAAGGCTTCAGCCTGGAAGAGAAGACATCATAATATTTTTGTCAGACCCGCGAGCAGAAAAAGCTCATTCAGCAGGTGTCGTTCCAAATATCGCCACCTCCCCTTGATCTGTTTTTTTGGACAAAATTGACGTTTACTTGAAGCCCTCTCGAGGGGCTTGCCTGAGAGGTAAACACTCCGAGGATATCTTATTCTTTTTCATTTGACAGCTCAGGATGCAGTCATGCTTTCCTGGGTATTGTCTTTTTTTTTAGTGCACAGATTCCCACACACGGCGCACCTCAATAAACCACAATAAATGGAAATTAATGGCTGTTATCTTCCACACAGTTGAATCTATTAGTGAGAAACATTAGAATCTTAATTTGGCGTTATCATTTTAATTCGGCCATACGTCAAGATGAAAAATCACCAACATTACTGCAATTAATTGGTAGCCTGAATTAAAATTTTCATTTTTGGCTACAATTAGTGTCCAAAATACTGAAGTTGGAGCAAAAAAACATGTATAATAATAACAAAAACAACCCCCCTTTTGGGCTTTTGTCAAAGTTAATAATGTAATAAGCTCAATGTTTGCAAACTGTCTGCAGTAATTGGTCTCAAAGAGCGATGTGGTGGGTTTGTTTGGAGCCGGACACACATGCCGCTGAATGAGAGTCATCCATGTTACAGGAAATGAATCAAATAAAGCTGCTCTCTGTGTTTACGGTCTAGCTATCTGCCAGGATGTTTCCTGTGTGACATCTTGGTAGAGTTTTTGACAGTGCAGGTCATGCCAAATCTGTTTTTTTCCCAGCAGATGGTCTCATCTGGCTAATCAGAATTTCCCACCTCGGTATGAATCTCTCCCCTTCGCTCTTTCCTCCGTGCAGCCCGCGCTTCCCTCCTCCACCGCCGCAACATCTCAAAGAGAAATGCGTGCTCATTCCTTTCATCTCACCTGTACATTTACTGCCTGCCTGTTTAGACAAATATCATCCATCAATTACACACTGCGGCTCTGACTAGTGTGACTCCATCTGTTTTCTCTGCCTGACAAATACTTGCCGGCTGATGGGGGGAATATTTTGAAGTCTTGAAGCCGTGTAGTGTGCGTGGGTGTTATATTCCACTCTATATTTCATTTAACTGTGGGATTCTGACTGTAGCCATGGAAACCCGGCGGCCCCGTGACCCCTCCCGTGGTAATACCTTATTAAAGTGAAATTTTGTAATTTAATGTAATGGAATAGCTGTAATTGGATTAGTATACTATTACAGCCATTATACTTATCTTCACAGCTCTCCCTGAAATCTCTTAAATGTTCCACTGGCTGATGTACTCTCTAACACTGCTTAGTCCCCTGGCAGAGCAAATGCAAGTGCAAGCATATCATTCACACATTCGTGCATAGATACGCAATAAGCATTAAAATCACTGATAGCGACCTGTTATACATCACAGCTCTGGGAACGAGAGAAAAGGACTTGTTTTCAGACTGCTAACTTTGTTGAAAGAGTTCCGAATGGCTGCAAGGCTGCCACCTGCTTCTCCATCTCTGGCGTGTCCCCTTGACTGATTCCAGCTGCCTGCTGGAGGAATTAAGGAGGAGATTTGGAGAGCCTGGGCAGATGTAACAGCTGAGTTGACATTAGCCTGCGTGGGACAACATGCTGCTCAGATAGAGAGAAATGCTCTGCACTGGTAACTGGGAAGCTTAAGGATGTTGCCTGCTTCATTATGTCCCAGACAAGCTTTCCGACTTGCTAGCCAAAATGCATTTTCTGCCCACTGCCCTCGTGTATTTTAAAGGGATGGAGATAGAGACTCGGTTTGTCCAGGTGTGAAAACTTGCTAGACCTGCAAAATTTGACTACACGGGTCGGCTTCGGGTAAACCGGCTGTCAACTTTGCAGCATCTACAAGAATTGTTATAAAATGAAGCTTTGGTTGCTCGGAAATTGTAGAAAACTTTCCCCCAAGTGTCCAATGAGACATGTCAGGATGACTCGTCAATAGAGAACAGACTGGAAAATAAGCTGTAAAATCAACGTGATGACATGTAATTAGCTTTTCCAACACTTGTTCCAGGTGTGGCTGACACACGCTGTCTGTCAGGCTGAGGCTTTGCTGTCTGAGTGGATCAGTCATTCAGCGAGTGGATCAGTCATTCAGCGGGTGGATCAGTCATTCAG